>JAZGSX010000066.1:0-105341 GCA_039519185.1 Astragalus membranaceus
CCTTATTTTCCTCAAGCCGAAGTGGTTTGAGTATATAGTCCCATAGAGCACCATGCTTGCCATTTCATGGACATCAGTTTCGCTGAAGGCCAAACATCGATAGCTCTCGTACAATTGCAAATAAAAAGTAGCAACACAATAGAGTAGTATCAATCTTGCAATAATGATAGAAAAATCATTATTGGTTAAGAAGCAACCAGACTTGAGACTATGGTGAAATATAGGAGGAGATGGCTCGTAATGTAAGAATACCACAATACTAGTTGTTTCTGCAGCAAAAATCAATCTGCTATACCAGTCCAAATGTATATATGGTTTGATGCCTTGACGTAAATGTATCTCCAGGGTACCATTTTCAAGATATTCAAATAGTATTAGAGTGGTGTAGCTAGGGTCAAAACAACAGCAATTAAGGCATACCACATATCCATGGAGACTAGCAAGAAGGACGCTAGTGTGGGAATTGGCTTTCATTATATGCTTCTCACTCTGACATGTTAGCTTAAGGACAGCTCCAAGGTATACATCCCCAAGAAAAAGAATAATTAATGTGCCACTATTGCAATTCATTAGTGTCTGGCACTCGGTGAGTTCACTGGCAGCTTCCTCCAGAACATCGGGGCTGAATAATTGAGTGCTACAAGCTTTGCATGATAAAAGGATGGAATAATAAGCCTGCTCATCATCAAACATGTGTGGCTGTTCTGATCTTTTAAATAGGTAAGTGTTTTGGAAGTTGTTTCCCACCTTTTGTTTTTCTAAATATAGTAAAAGTCTATAGAAAAGTATACTCCAACAAGCAAGCATGCCAATTAAAGTACTAGCCAGCAACATTGGGTTACATGAGCTACAACCACAGGTTTGGTTCGACCCTGCAACAACAAAATAGCCAAGAAAATTCTGCACAAACCTTTGAGCATTAGAAAAATGTCTAAGCACATATTGCACAAATCTACTTCCCAGCTCACAAGCAAACTCATCAACAAGGTGTCTAAGCAGAATTAGGTCACTGTCAGTTGAGCCAATATCAATGATTATAAGCCACACCATTCTTAGTTCCATAAACTGGCAATCAAAGGCAAGCACACCCAATTTTGTATTCAAGAGAAACATGACAAGTCCCACTGTACCAGAGGTTTCAATATCAGCTTGTACCAGAGATGCATGAAGTTGAATCTCACATAACAAGCTTTTAAGAGTGTCACAAAAGAAATTGGTTTTCAGTGGCCTTTTAACAAACAAGTTGTGGGCATCACATGATGATTTGATATTGGTAAACGATTCTAATGCAGATATTTCAAACCTGACAATTACTCCAGCACTAACTATGGGAAATAATATAGGACATGCAGGAATTGGGAAATTAAACACATGAGCAGCGACTATTGCATCTCGAGTTGAGTTTTCAAGCAACATGGTAATCAATTGAGGATCAATTTCTTTAACAGATTAAGATGGGGTTCCTATTAATCCCTCTTGTTCAAGTTGAAAGAAATAATGAGTACCGCTTACGGTTGTTAGTGGTGGTGAGTCGAATGGTCCTGGGTCCCATGGATAGGTGAGTACGAGTAATGACGTTGAAATTCCCGCTTTGTCTGGTGGCTCCGTCGGTGGTAATGTAAATAGAATAAAAACGACCCATGGAAGCTTCACTGTTAAGGACCATTGTATCGCTCTTGACTTCCATTGCGATGAGTTTGACGAAGATTGAGGGTTTAACAATCTGTAAGTAACCCAAACTAGCACAACGGCAACAATCTCTTTTTCTTTTCCTCCATGACTAAGTTTTGGAGGTTTTGGCGGTGGTGGCGGATCTAGAACAATTGTCTCCCTTAATCTTTGATCAGGCGGTTTAGGAGGCCATGGATCAAAATCCGAAAATAGTCGCAAGGAAGTGCAAGATAAAGCAACTGGTTTAGTATTTGAAGAGATAATATTAAAACAATTTGGGACCCTAAGTTGGTGAATCACATAACCTTGAGGTGCAGTAAGCGTGTATTTAAAATCCAGATCGGCAAATCGATTTGGGTCTTCAAAATGGTTTTCACCCAAGGATTCTTGTGTCTCCACAAGCTTTGTCGTTGAGTCTTGGAGATCCACAACCTCGTCATTGAAATCACTCATTGGAGTAAACGTTGCCACATTTAAATTTGACACTTGCAGCGTAGGCACATCAATATGTTTCGTGGATGTAAGGAACTTGTCCCAAGCTAGCAGAACATCATTCAGTGACTCATGGGAATTTCTATTGAGCGATGGCAATTCTTGATTCGGTTCCTCCTCGTCGTCAACTATCGGCAGAATAAAACGATCTTCAGGCTTAAAGCGCCATAGAAACGAGAGTGTGAATGAGTCCCATGTCACCTCCGGATGACGAGGATACCACCAACGCCACCAATTGAGAGCGCAACCATTCATTGCCATTGCAACGAACGTCATTTTCTCATCCTCTAGTATACCTCTAACCTTGAAATATTTATCAGCACAAAGAACCCAGAAGTAAGCATCGTATTGTCCATTAAACACTAACATCTCCATTGTTTTAGAGGGTATGAGATCATCGATGAAAGCACCAATGTAACGGATGGGGATTTTGAAGGAGATATGTGAACGAGAGAAAAGAGAATATTACTCTGATTCGAGGTCAGAGAAGCCTCCTAAGAAGATAGAGAAGAGAAATAGACCATAATATTCTTCATTGATGATTCTTACAAATGTCCTACTATGCTTATATAAGACTAGAGCATACCCACAATATGAATGCTACACCCTAACATACTCAATACTATCTCCTAACTGAATTACTAGTTATTCAAACAACAAATATAACAACTAATAAATCCTTCTAGAATAAGTTGAGTGATGTTTGATTCTAGAATCATAACAGATGCTAACAGCTCAGTGCTAACAGTAACAGTATTGACAAAAACAACAGTAAAGGGAAGTCCAGTTTGGCACCATCATAAAAAGAGGCACACAAACAAATGATAAATGAACTTGAGTGAATACAATTAGACACATGCTTCAGCCAACCCTCAGCTACTCACCAGACACCCCCAAATTTGGTTTAATCCCAAATTGCCCTCACGTGAAAATCAGGTGACGGGCAAAAATGCACCGTTCGGCGCGCGGGCAATCGAACCAGTTCGACTGGACCTCCATCGAACATTGAAAAATACAATGTTCGGCGCTACCAGATTCGATCAGGTTCGATCAACCGTAACCGTATGTGATTTTTTAAAAAAATATAAAATCTAATTTTCAGTAAAGGGCTTTTGGTCTTTTCACCCCATAAAGAGCTTTTGGTTTTTTCACCCCATAAAGGAGTGACCAACATTTATATTCAGTTCGACTGGACCTCACTATGGATTAGATGACCAACATTTTTTTTGACATATCATAATATAAAGGTTTCTGTTCTGTGCCGAACGCTTCAGTCCTTGCCAAATTGAACAATCAACATTCTTGTACAATACTGTCAAAGCCGACAGTCGAAATTCTAGCTTCTAAAAGATAATATGAAATAAATCCTTCACAATAACTTTTTGTGTTACAATTTCTACATTGAACAATAGACAATTTATGTCTTACATGCTAGTTAGTGAACGTGTTTCCTACATTTTCTGTGTACAAAACATAAAATAGAATGCCCTCTTTATTCTCCTAGTATTTGAGAATATCAAATTTTGGAGGAACAAATTGTGTTATCTGGCTGCACCATTATGAGAATGACTGCCTATGTACCCTCTGACTGGGATCAAACCAATTGTAGTTCCATTATTTCTCCATGTAATACTCCCTCCGTTCCTAATTATTGGTACTTTTGGCTTGTTACACACAAATTAAGATAATATTAATGTGTGTTAGTCAAGTACTAGAATACCCCTTTGTAATAGTCTTGGGATAATTGGAATCAAAGTAAAAGAGTCTTGAAACAATAAATTCATACTTTAGAACTCTAAATGACTCAATAAATATAAAGGGTATATATGGAAAAAAATTGTGAATTGTACATTGGGTTTTTAAACGTATCATTATTTTGGAACAAAAATGAAAGCCCAAAAGTACCAAAGATCAGGAACGGAGGGAGTACCTAACATGGGACAACATTTAGGAATTTCAGGCAATGTTGGAACTTGCTTCCTGACACAACCTTGGTTAACGTGTCTGCATGATTCTCATAAATGTGTACCTTCATCATAGAAATATCACATTTCTCTACGACATCCCGTACAAAATGATACTTGACATCAATATGTTTGTCACAACTTTTTAAAAAAAATGTGAATCTGAAAATAATCTAGAAATTGCAGCAAATGAGAATTTGTTTTGAGTAGCTTATCATAAAATCATTTTCTAAAGAATGATTTTTTAAGAAAAATGATTTTCATTTTGCAACAGAAACACAAAGCAACTTCTACTTTTTTTTTTTGAAAATCTCTAAATTATTTAACATCAAAATCACTTATTTTTTAATTTTTAACAAACACGCCCTAAAATAAAATGAAAGTTCCAATGACTAATCCCACAATCCAGAAAAACCACATGAAAAAGAAACTAACAATAAATTGAAATTTTGAAAATTAAAAGAACAATATTAAATTTTGAAAATTTTATTAAGGTCGAACATTATGAAAATATTGAAAGAAATTGAAGAGATTCAAGAACACATGTCCCTAATATGTATGAAAGTTCCAATGACTAATCCCACAATAAAAAAAAAAATACATGAAAAAGTAAATAAAAATAGTTTGAAATTTTGAAAATTTTATTAAGGTCGAACATTATGAAAATATTGAAAGAAATTGAAGAGATTCAAGAACCATGTCTCTAAAATGTATTGGAATGTAGATAAAGACAATTAAACTGTTTACCTTTTTAAGAGTGTATCTACAATTTCGAATAATTTATGGTAATTAAAGTGAATATAATGAGATAGACGTGAATAGTTTTAATTTGTACAACTCATTTGGGGGTCATACCCAAGTAGTTTAAAAGGGGTTAAGGGGCATGGTAGAATTTACGTTAAATTTATACTCTGTCCAATCTCTTTTATAAGCAAAATTAACTACTTTCGCAGTGATAAAAAAATTAGTTAAGTGCAATTTATTGTCTAGTTTTCATACAAAAAGTTTACCAAATTAACCTTTTTATTATTTAATGAAAAGAATCTCTTATTTGACTTTGTTCTTAACCACTCAATTAAATGAAGAGTATATATGGAATAATAATATAAAATGTGGTAAAAATAGTTACTTTTGCTTATAAAAGAGACTGACTAAAAGTGGAACAATATTTTTTGCTTATAAAAGAGACTGGAGAGTATGCACTATCAATGTAACAAAAGTTATATTAGCAACCAATTAAATATAGTTTTAGTAAAAAAACAATTAAATATAGTCATTAACAATAACAAGTATTTAATATTTTCCTAATAACTACCTAAAAAGTTGGCATGCACCGCTAGTGTGTACATTTTATACTCTCAATCGATCAGAAATTGACACGTTATAAACTTTTTAATTTTATCATAATAAGTAGTAGGATACCCGTGCATACGCACGGATGCTGTCATGTTCTTTTTATGAATGAACTTAGACCATATTTAAATAGTCTGAAAATTACTCTGAAAATAAAAACAAATTTAAAGTAGATAAAAAAGGAGTTTCAAATAAAAAATAGATAAATATTAAAATCTAAAAATATAAAAGTATCATTTAAAAACAATTGTGCATTTATCCGGTGTTTTTTTTTTATATATCAGTAAGTATTTTGTATATATCAGTATTGTTATCTCGTGTTTTTTATATATCAATGCAGCTATCTTATGTTTTATATATATATATATATATATATATATATATATATATATATATATATATATATATATATATATATATATATATATATATCATTGCAGTTATCCTCGTATTTTTTTATATATCAGTGCACTTATCTCGTATTTTTTATGTATCAGTACAGTTATCTCGTAGTTTAAATTGATTATTTGAGTTGATTAGTAGATTATAGTATATAGTAAAAGATAGATAGTAGATGATCAATAAGAACCAATTATCCTGTGTTTTTTATATATCAGTGACAATTATTTGTCTTTTTTTAGGTATTAATCAGTTTAAATAGTCATTAAGCCTTCTTGTTTTTTAGATAGTAGGTTTATAGTAGTCTTGAAAAATTATAATTATCAATGGCAAATATTAATCCCGTGTTTTTTTAATATATCACTACAGTTATCCCGTATTTTTTTTATATATCAGTGCCGTTATCTCATAGTTTCAATTGACTATTTTAGTTGATTAGTAGATTATAGTAGATGATAAAAGTTAGATACTAAATAATCAATAAGAAATATTTCTTTAATATTAATTAGTAGTTTAAATAGCCATTAAGCATTCTTGTTTTTTTAGATAGTAGGTTTATAATAGTCTTCAAAAATTATAATTATCAATGGCAAATATTAATCTAGTGTTTTTTTACATATCAGTGCAGTTATCTCGTAGTTTCAAATGATTATTTTAGTTTAATAATATATCATAGTAGATAGTAAAAGAGAGATAGTAGATTATCAATAAGAAAAATTTGTGTTAAATATTAATGAGTAGTTTAAATAGTCATTAAATCTTCTTGTTTTTTACATAGTAGGTTTATAGTGGTCTTCAAAAAAATTAATTATCAATGGCAAATTTTAATCCTGTGTGTTTTTTATATATGAGTGAAGTTATCCCGTGTTTTTTATTTATCATTGCAGTTCTCTCGTAATTTCAATTAATTATTTTAATTGATTAGTAGATTATCAATAAGAGATGATAGAAGATTATCAATAAGAGTTTAAACAGATTTCAGAGAGAAAAGAGAAGATAATATTGGTAGAGTAATTTAAGTAGAGTAGTGTTTGTATAAATTTAGAAATTTTGTTTAAAAAACAAAAGTGAAGTGAATAGAAAGAGAAGAATTGTTTATGGAAAAATAAAAGTAAAGTAAAAAGAAAAAAATGAAATAAAGAGAGTGTAGGAGAAAAGTGAAAAGGAGGAAAGAGAGTGTAAAAAGAAAGAGAAAAAAGGAAGAAAGAGAGTGTAAGAGAAAAGTAAAAAGGATGAAAGATGGTGTAAGAGAAAAGAGAAAAAAAGGAAGAAAGAGAGTGTATGAAGAAAAAGAAACAGGGGGTAATGACATTTTTTGTCTTTTTGTGACTAATTTACATATTTGTCCTCAAACATTTGAGGTGTCACTTTTGTCAAATGGCTAAATAGGTATTTTCATACTTGGTTAAGTTGTATAAATCTATAAATCTATATCAAGCCCAATTACACCTTTCTCAGCAACAACTTCCAAACTGTCAACTGTCACTAACCTGGGGCCTCAGTTGCATCATTCTAACATAAATTCTAGAACATCAGGACTTCCAAATCATAAGATAAGGCTTAAAGTTGGAAGTCCTATTATGTTACTAAGAAACATTGACCAAGCTGAGGGTTTGTGCAACGGAACAAGATTGATTGTCACTAGGCTGGGAAAACATATACTTGAAGCTAAGATCATTTCAGGGAAAAATGTTGGTAACATTATTTACATTCCAAGAATGACCATGTTTCCATCCCAATCACCTTGGCCATTTAAGCTTATTAGGAGACAGTTTCCTATTATAGTATCATTTGCCACGACAATCAACAAATCTCAAGGTCAATCTCTGGAATCAGTTGGATTATATTTGCCAAAGGATGTATTCAGTCATGGCCAATTTTATGTCGCTATCTCAAGGGTAAAAAGTAGAAAGGGGTTGAAGATTTTAATTCATGACAGGGAGAAAAAACCTTTGACAACAACTACAAATGTTGTATTCAAAGAAGTGTTTCACAACTTATAACTCTACGTAAGTGCCAAATTCTTTCCCCTTAATCCTATTCTAATTTTCCTTTTTTAGATCTACTTTAGGACTATATAGTTTAGGTTTACAAGATGATAGGCAGTCTTAGAAGAGAGACAGTATTTTAAATTCAGTAATATTTTCAAAGTAACACTTGCTAAAATGTGTTACTGCTTCTGATTTCCTTTTTGACCTGCTAAAGTTTAGAAAAGAGGAAGTCTTTTAAATTTTGAATATCAGTTTTGACATGATGTGGTTATAAAGTAGAATGAAGCAGCACTTTTAAAAAGATTGAAGTAGCCCACTTGAGGAATTCAATTTTTTTTGTAAGTACTATTAGAATTTCGTGGAATTAGTTTCTTATTGACTAGCAAACCTGGATAACTTAGGCCACTTTTCTTATTGTCTATTTTAAGTTTCATTTATTTTACAATGTTTTTATTGTCCAATGTCTTTATTGTCCGTGTTTCTTTCCTTTTCTGCAATATATGATGAGCCCACCTTTATATATGATGATCAAAACAGAGTGTAATGTGGATTGTGTTGTTTGGTCATAATTTTGCATGACTTGGTAACTTTTGTCCTTCTCAAGTTGTATGCTGTTCTTTTTTTTCCAGTTTTGCAGCAAAACGAAAAAAACAGTTCTCTTTCTTGAAGTGTCAAGTAGTAATAATACACATATTGCAATGGAATAAGATCTTCAGGTTTACCTATTGTCAAAAAAATAAAAGATCGTCAGGTTTACTCTAAGTCTAAGCCTTAGTAAGGACTTTGTATAATACACATATTGCAATGGAATTAGCTCATGCAAGTTTTACATTTGATACTTCCCTTGGTAGAATCCAATTTTTAACAATACGATGAATTTTTTCATATTGAGAATGTATATGCAAACATTCAGAGCTCCTATATGGCAAGATTATGGATGCATTTTAATGGTTTATATTTTGGACTGAATATTTTTATATTGATAAGTTGGTATTTTCTGGTGGTTCTGGTGGTTGTTTTACCCATTGTATTGTAGACAATATTAATGCCAAAACGTTTTCACTTCCCATATACTGAAGCTTAGCTGCTTTGTTTAGAATGCACTTGCATCTTCATTGATGAAAAAGCTTTTTTTACATGTTTCTTTTGCTTTTAGGTTCTGACAAGTTATGGAACCTTTTTGGCGAGACGACCTGATGAAAGTGTGAGGAATATTGAGAAAACAATTGCTGATGCAACTTTTCTACCTGTAGGTGTGTTCTTTGTGCCTTTTGTCTCCTTTTTTCCTTCTATTGAACATTGTGGATAAAATAAAGGATTTGATGCTCATGTTAATGTTTTTTGCTAAGCTTATGTGGACACTTGGTCTCATTGTTAGTATATTCATTTTTGTGTTCCTCTTTTTCCATATTTCTTATTTATTGCATAAATTTTATATTTACCTTTTTTTAACAGTTCATAATATTTTCTCTGACAGTATGCTTTTGCAGGCCAATCTTTTTATGAAGTGTTTTGGTTCCCAAATCAAAGACAGCATAACATATTTCGGGATGACAACTTAATCTTGCCCTCTGGATCAAGATTTTAATTCACAGGAACCCTTTTTGCTTATGACTTTCGAATAGATTAAGTTGTTTTGCTTCCCAAATGCCGATGTTATTTTTTGGACATTTGAAACATTACTTATGTTTGCAACTTTGATGTCTGGAACCATTACTCTACAAATATATGCTTATTTTGGTTTATGCTAATTTTGGTTATTTTTTTTTATCGCCATTATTCATTTGCCAATATCTCAATCAAACTTCTCAAATAGGTCTATTTTACAACTAAGCAAACATCAATTTCATTTCAAATCGTTATTTTTCTTTCACTCTAATTATGCAACATAGCGTGTTCAGCCCGTGCGGATGCACGGGTATTCTACTAGTTAGATATTAAAAGTTACTTATACCATTAGTTATAACCAATTTAGCATATAAAATTTTGAGTTAAATTTTAGTCTCTATGAAGTATAAGGTTTTCATTTTAAGCCATCAATAAATTTTCCTTCAACTTTTGGTCCTCACTTATATATTGTTATTTTCACTTTGGTCCCTCTTATATACCTGTTTGCATTTTTGGGTAACAACGCCGGTACATGTCATATCACACTTTAATGACTAGGATGTCAAATTAATTATACCTAACATGTCAAGTGTTTTGGCATTCTAGTCATTAAAAATTGTAACGTAACAAGTGCTAGCATAACAATTCGTTAGTTAGCTGAGCGCCAACTAACTTTAGGGGAAAGTAATTTGGCATTATTTAATTTTTCACCCCCTAAACGTGTGAAAAGACACAAATGTCTTTAATGAAACGCGTGTTTTTAATTTTTTTTGGAGATAATGATGGTTCGGAGCACGATCGTCCGAATCAGTTCAAAACACCCCCTAAACGTGTAAAAGACACAAATGTCCTTAATGAAACACGTGTTTTTAATTTTTTTGGAGATAATGATGGTTCGGAGCACGATCGTCCAAATCAGTTCAAAACACCCCCTAAAAATGTTTTTATTACATTTGGAGCATGACTGGCCGAACCGGTTCGGAGCACGGCCGGCCGAACCAACGAAAAGTATAGAAATCTGATTATTGAAACGTTGGTGACGTTGTCTGTTGTGTTTGAAGATTATTGAAATCTGATTATTTAAATATTTTCATCCCTGGACTTTTTTTTGAAGGCATTAAATGATGTATTTGTTATTATTTTATTGAGATTAAGATGAATTTACCTTTATGACTGTGTGGAACTAGGCAAAAAAACCATTCTATACCAAAAAATTTTTTTTTTACCTAAATACCACACTTTCTACATTATATACCAAAGTAACCCACTTTTTTTAAGTGGAGAACTTGCCCCCCACCAAACCGAGTTCTAAACTAAAATTTTGCAATTTTTTTTTATTTCTAGTGTAGAACTCGCCCCCCACCAGGGTGAGTTCTGCACTGCGTTTTTTTATTTTTTTAAATTTCTTATATTTAATTTGATTAAATTGTAAATTAATTTAATTTAATTTCAAAAATTAATTTAAATAATTAGAATAATTAGTAAACTTATTTATACTAAGTTTAATTATTTAAAAAAAATATAAATTTAACTGTCACATTAAAAAACATGAATTGATTTAAAAGACTAATACGAAAATAACAGTAGTAGTAAATGTGACTAGTTGACATTGCGGTTAGGGCAGTTATTTTTGTTGTGACCCTCATTTCTACAAATTCCGCATCTTTTGGTGCGGGTACCCGTTTCTCTTTGATCCATCTCTGTACGAATACGGGTAGACTGTGGACGGCCCTTTTTTATCTCTTCGTTTAGTTGGATCATGCTGTAGTTCAATACTATTGAAATCAGGCCATGAGGTCTCAGTTGGCAAGGGTGGGAACTCCACAATATAAGTATTGAAAACATTATGCATTGTGTACGGTGGATCCACAAACTTCATATGGTCGAAATTGCATTTTGCGCATGCTGCGATTGCATGTGAACAAGGGTAATGAAGTGACTGGAATTCCCCACACTCACAGGTTTTTGCTCTAAAGTCGACCACAAATGTGCTAGAAGGTCTACCACTTTGTGGTCGTGCAAGTTCCTGAACTCTGAACAATTGGTTGGCACGATCGTGAATTGCAACGCCATGCGTTTTTGAGACTTTAATGTTTTCGGCAATGTTTTTCAACAATTTTTCAAAGAACATTGTTCCGGATGCCATCATCGCCTGTGCCTGTGTTCCCCGTTTGACAAAAATCTCGTTCATCTTGAAATATGTTGCATGTATCAATGAACAGATAGGGAGATTACGCACCCCTTTAAGGACATTGTTGATGCACTCTGCAATGTTTGTTGTCATGTGCCCCCAACGGGAACCTCCATCGCACCACAGCAACAATTGTTCTGGGTTAATGTCTTCAACCCAAGCCACCTTATCAGGACCTAGTTCGTCAGCAATTTTATTTTTGTAGTGAATGGCAGATCTTTCCGTCATTGAGTATGCTGAAGCAAGTAAAGTAAGATGTTGGTAATTATGGAATGGAAAATAGAGAATAAAAAATTAAAAAAGTTTCAAAGATACTGACCCATATTGATGAGATCTTTCCTGGCAAGAGTGTTTTTGAAGTGTCTCATGAAGTTCTGTGCTATGTGACGAATACAAAAGACGTGTTTCCAGTTGGTGTTTAGACGCCTAACAGCACTTTTGATAGACTCGTGTCTATCCGATATCAAACAAAGACCCTCCTGTGGTGTCACAAACTCTCTTAAACGAGATAGGAAGAAATACCAAGCCTCCATTGTCTCACCCTCGACAACTGCATACGCAATTGGGAAGGTGCCGTTTCTTCCGTCTTGTGCGATTGCCAAAAGAAGAACCCCTTTGTACCTACCATACAACCATGTTCCATCAACAGAGACCACTGGTTTGCAGAATTTAAAGCCTTTTATGCACGGGCCAAAACTCCAAAAGATGCGGTGGAATACACCTTTGTTGGCAACTTGTTGTCCATTCTCATAGAATGGTTTGGACTGCCAGTCGATAACTGTGCCTGGTATATAGTAATAGAAACCATTTAGGCATCTGGTTACTTCATTGTAAGAGTCTTCCCAATTACCGTAGACTTTTTCGATTGCTTTTTGTTTAGCAATCCAAGCCTTCCTGTAGGAACTCGTGTACGTGAACCGCTCCTTGATGTGTTCAATCAACACAGCCACTGATATTGTTGGGTCCTCCCTTACAAGTGGAAGGATACGAGAACATATGAAGGAGGAGGTCAGCTGGAGGTGATCTTGGGAAATAGTGGATGTTGTACATGTGTGTGGGTGAGTCAACTGTGTAATCCCCCACAACCCAGATTTTTCTCCAAGCCTCACAACACACCTCCACAAACACGTATCATGAACACAAGAAACCTCCCAAACTGTTCTACTAGATTTATTGACTTGGTATGCAACAGAATTGTTTAGGTGATATGTTTGGATGAATTGTATGGCTATTTCTTTTGTGGGAAATTTCATTTTGAGTTTGAGTTCGTTTGGATCTTCATTGGATAAAACTTGGTTCCGGTCCATGGCATGTCCAAACTCTAAATCATAAGGTTCTAGGTTATCAGCGGTGACGTTTTGAAAGTGTGAGACAAGCTCGCAGAATGCAACACCTATGTTAGGGTTAGTTTGAATTGGTTCCTGAGCGTCTTCACGCTGAAGAATTTCATCTTCATCATCGCTATAATCCCCAACGTCCTCATCATGGACACCAACAAACATACTAAACGGTGGGGTATTACTTTGAGTATGTGGAGTGTTAGTTGTATTAAGGTCAATGGGGTTTTGTGAGGATGATGGTGCAGAGTGATGGTGAGGTGTTGAAGGACTATAATGCATGTTAGTTTGGGATGATGAAGGATTGAAGTGAGGATAAACAGGTTGAATGAGATCAGTGTATGGTTCAAATGTTTGTTGACAAAAAGGGATGTTGTGTTCTGATGAAGATGGAATAGAGTGGGGGTGAGTTACCTGGGTATAGTTTGAAGCCGCATCAACCAAATCTGCGTATATTTCTGGTGTACATATACCTTGACCTCTACATTGTTGGTAATGCTCCATCATCATTTCAACATCTTCATCGGATGTAATTTCGAAGCCCGCATAAAAGTCATCGCCAGCCGTGAGTGTTGTGGGGTACCGATATGTAATACTAGAAACCATTTTGGAATCGTCAGGACATATTTTTTTTCAATGGCCTGTTTAACTTGAGGCAGATTGAATTTAGAGTTGAGTTTGACAAGGGTGTAGTTATCACATCTAAACAACAAACCCTGAGTATTTGATTTTTCGACATAACCATTGTAAAACACCGTGATAAAAACTGGGGTTGGAGTTGGAGCCATTGATGAAGTTGGGAGTAGGAGGGTGTCTTTGATTTTTAGTTGGTAGTAGGAGGATTTGTAAATGTGTGGTTAGTGGTGGGAGATGTACTGCCTATTTATTGAAATTTAGACGTTTTAGATTGCACTGAGGAGTTTTCGTTTTGAAGGCCAAGATTGCACCGTGACTTTTGAAGGCTACGATTGCACCGACAGTTTTAACGGCCACGATTCCACCGGCAGTTTTGAAGCATTCAAAGTGGACTGTTCAGCGTGCATTCTGCAGACTAAACTGTGCATCGTTCAGAGTGAGCTGTGCAGCTCTCATCATTAAGAGTGTAAAAAATTATTTAGTCAAAAAAAGGTTAAAAAAATGAGGTCAAAAACCATTTTCGGTTTAGGTGAAAAAATGAGTATTGTGACACTTTCTAGACAATAGTATGACACTTCCATAAGGACAAGGACATGTGAATACTTGTCATAAACCATGTGAAAGACATGTGAATAACCTAGAGACAAGCAACTTCAGAAAGGGTATATTTTAAAGACTTGTGAATACTTGTCATAAACCATGTGAAAGACATGTGAATAACCTAGAGACAAAAATCAAAATCATCATTTACACTCCTACACCCATTTTTGTCGTGGCAATATAGGGTATATTTTTAAAAAAAAAAATATTTAGGGGAAATAATGGACAAAAAATTGGGCAAAAAACCATTTTAAGTTTAGGTGAAAAAATGATCTTTAACACACTTTATAGTAAATAAATTAGTTACTAAAACATTTTTTATATTTTTTTCCCAAGACTACACTTTAGTATTATACTTTGTCTACAAGGTATATTATTTAAAAAATTTAAATTGATTTTAATTCGTGGGGAAAATGGACAAAAAATTGGGTCAAAAACCTAAGTTTAGTTGAAGAAATGATTTTTATCACACTTTGTAGTAAATAAATTACTTGTTAAACCAATTTTAAAATTTTTTGAAGAAACACAAGACATTAGTATTATACTTTGTCTACAATGTATAATATTTAAAAAATTAAACAAAAATTTAAATTCGTGAGAAAAATGGTCCTAAACTTAGGTAAAAAACCATTTTTGACACTTAGTCAATTGGTTGCTTATAAATCTATCAATATCGGTTTTAAACTTTGGTGCAATCTACACCGTTTAAACTGTCGGTGCAATCTGGGTCGTTTAAACTTTGGTGCAATATACACCGTTTAAACTGTGGGTGCAATCTGGGTCGTTTAAACTTTGGTGCAATCTACACCGTTTAAACTGTGGGTGCAATCTGGGCCGTTTAAACTTTGGTGCAATCTACACCCTTTAAACTGTCGGTGCAATCTGGGCCGTTTAAACTTTGGTGCAATCTACACCGTTTAAACTGTCGGTGCAATCTGGACCATCGAAGTTGCTTATAAATAGGGACACCTCCTCCATCATCTCCTCCATCATACATTCTGCAGACTAATCCGAAACCAGATACCAAAGGTATTCCAACCCTCTTCACCTTCTATTTGCAAAAATGTCTTCCCTCAAATTAGACCAATCTAATCACATTTCCAACTCTCTCAAAAATGACCCCATGGACGTTCACCACAAATTCACACTTCCCACACCAGATGACTCTATTCTACCTTTGATAGAAAGAGTTGGGTTTGGTAAAATTGCTTCAATTGGCTCGTTCAAAATCGAACCATCCTTGGTGGCAGCAATGATCGAACGCTGGAGACCAGAAACACACACGTTTCATCTTCCAGTAGGGGAGTGCACAATAACTCTCCAAGACGTCCAGTTGCAGTTGGGGCTTTGTGTTGACGGAAATGCCATTACTGGAAATTGTTCAAAAAGTTGGCATGAAGTATGCGAACGACTATTGGGTAAAGTTGTCCCACCAAATGGAAGAGAAGGCAACTGTATTAAGTTGACGTGGCTTCAACGTGAATTTAACAAGGTTCCAGAGGGGGCTTCCATGACAGTACGTAAACAATATTGTAGGGCTTGGTTGATGCTGTTGATCGGGGGATACATACTCCCAGACAAAACATCAAACAGAGTGAGCATGAAATACCTACTCGTATTGAGAAATTTCGACGAAATTTCAAAATATAGTTGAGGGTCAGCATGTTTAACAAACTTATACCGAATGTTGTGTACGACATCTACATTGCACGCAAAGGCTATGGGTGGATGTACTCTTTTGTTGCAGTCTTGGGTCTGGTACCGCATGCCTTTCCTAGCACCGTCTTGCACCCGTTCTTATGATTGGCCACTAGCAAAGAGGTACAAATTTTACACTATTTTAAAAATACTAACAATTATATTTGATCTTTATGTTAACCGTTCTTTTTTTTACTAGATGGGTAAATACGCCACTTAACCACACAAGATGTCCAAGAGACCTTGTTTCATACAAAACAAGGATCGACCACATGACAGCTGAAGATTTTAAGTGGTTGCCTTATGATGATTTCACACTTCCACCAGACGCATATGAGGGCTCCGCCATATGGACTACAAACACAGCCATGGTTTGTTTCCATATGGTAGAATGGCACCAGGCGGATAGAGTAAAATTGCAATATCGACTTCTCCAAGACATACCAATAGAACCACGCGACTTGACTCACATGCACTCAATAACCATGCAGGGACAGCATGATGTCGATTGGGCTCGATATCACAGTAGCTGGAACGACTTATGGAATGATAGAGAAAATCAGTGTGTTGTGGGTCAACCGTGCTATGGAACACCAATGCAGTCCGATAGATACATGCGCTGGTTTTTCAGAAATTCAAGGCCATACATTTCTGTCGACCAACAACTAAGGGATCCACGTGCTGGTGGTGTTCTTGCTGATGTGGATGAACAAGATGAAGAACAGCTACCAGGTCCCCCAAGAACTCAAACCGAACGTCGAGAACGTAACCGTAATCGTAATCGATGTCCGGCAGAAACTGAAGACAGGAACCAAACTTTTACTCAGACAGAAGAATATGTGTCCCACCGCCACTCTATCTCCCACACACCAACATCTCAAGACTACCAGTCAGTAGAACATACCTATCGACATTCTACGACTGACAGTGACCCTGATATGTTCTTTAATCTGTTTGGTTTCCACGCCGGTACGCCCCAATCTGCGATTTATGCTCGTAGCCTTGAAGAGAGGGCCGCCGGTGCTAGTTCTTCATCAGTTCCCCAATTTTTTCCATACCCACCTGCCCCTGAGGCCGGCGGTGCTAATTTTTCATCAATGCCCCAATTTTTCCAGACCCATCTGCCCCTGAGGGGCGGTGCTACTTTTTCATCAATGGCCCAATTTATTCCAGACCCACCTGCCCCTTTGGCTGCCCCTCAGGCCGGCGGTGCTACTTTTTCATCAGTGCCCCAATTTTTTCCAGACCCACCTCCTCCTGCCTCGACTGAGGAAGAACCGGAACAACCACAACGGCGTCAACGTCCACAGCGTCATCCCCGTCCTAGACGGTGTGGAACTGGGTCTCATCTTCTTCGTTAATATTTTACTTTAATCTATTATTAGTTTCAGAAGTTGTATTTCATAATTAAGAAGTTGTATTTTTATCACTTATTAAATTTAAGGTTTTAATGTTAAGTCACATTTAATTCAGTTGTATCAATAATTAAATATTTAATCTTTAATAATGCATTGTGCAGAGTGTCCATTGTGCAGAGTGCTGCATTGTGCAGAGTGTTGCATTGTGCAGAGTGTGCATGCTGCATTGTGCAGAGTGTGCATGCTGCATTGTGCAGAGTGTGCATAGTGCTGAGGTGTTATTTTATTTAACGGTCTAGATTTTGCCGACACTATTTAACAGCCCACTGAACCCTAAAATCAATGGTTATGATCATCCTAAATCAACGGCTCACACACGATCACGTCTATTATAAATACATTCTCAAATTACACTAACATTCACACCAAGAGTTAACCCTCAACCTACCCTTGCCTTCTGAGTCATCTTCTCTTCTCTGCTTCTTCCCAAAAACCATCCCCCCACCCGCTAAAAATGGAATGGCAGTTGTGCCAAACCCAGTACTCAAATGACAAATTCCTAACCGCCCTTCATCACAGTGGAACTGTAACCACCGATGAACATGGTGTTGTCTTTCAGTGTCTTAATCATATCTTTTGTAGGATGAATAAGGACATCACATTCCCCCAACTGAAGGAGAAGGCTGAGAGGAAGATACGGCCAGGGGAGGGTGGCGTAAAGACGTGAGCCGTATACGTTACCGAAAGTACGAACGTGGAGAAGATGTGACTGCCTATTTTTCAGTTATGGAGATCCGCAACGACGACGACGTCCGCACAATGATGGAATATCATGCTACAATTCCCATGGGGCGACAAATCTTAGAGCTGTACGTGGACACAATGCGCACTCCAGAAGAAATCATTCATCTTCTGCAACAAAGACCACCCGCACCACAACAACCCATACCTGAAAGAGTCATTAAGCACAACTGTAAAATTTACTATCAGGGCATTGTCCAGCGCAGGGAACAAGATGGTGTGTATTTTGAGGGTCCCAACATTAAATATGGAAGGCTTAAGAACAACATCACCTTCGCCGAAATGAAAGAAAAACTAACGGAAAACGCGCATGTAGAGGGTGTGGAGCAAGAAATCACTAGTATCGTTTATCGCTGGCCCTACATCGACCCACGTAATCGTATTCGGTGGGGGAACAAACCTATCAAGAAAGACAACGACGTTCAAGAAATGTTTCAGGAACATGAGAGGTTCCAAGGTTGGATTGAAACTTATCTCGAATTGTGCGTTCAAACCAGAGAGTCTGACGATTCCATCGTCCGTAGCCTTATCCCTCCAGTCATCCGATGGCCACTACCTGACAATGTATGGTGGAAGTAGAAGTAGTTTACTTCATGTTTGCCTCTTCTTGTATTATGTTTTCCTGTCGTTTCGTTTTATATTTTCTATCCTTGTATTTCTGCAATTTGTGTTTTTCATTTCTGTTCTTATCCTATATTAAATTCTGTTCCAAATTTTTAATATCTTCATTTTTTACTGTAATTATTACCGTAATTACTTTATAAATAAGTTTACTAATTATTCTAATTATTTAAATTAATTATTGTAATTAAATTAAATTAATTTATATATTAATCAAATTAAATATAAGAAATTTAAAAAATAAAAAAACGCAGTTCAGAACTCACCCTGGTGGGGGGCGAGTTCTGCACTAGAAAGAAAAAAAAATTGCAACTTTTTAGTTTAGAAAGCTGGGTGGTGGGGGGCGAGTTCTACACATAGAAAAAAAGTGGGTTACTTTGGTATATAATGTAGAATAGGGATGGCAAAACGGTCCGGCCCGGCCCGGCCCGTTTTGCCTTCGGCCCGCTAAAAACGGGGCGAGGCGAGTCGGCCCGCCAAACATTGCGAGTTCAAAAGACTGGCTCGGCCCGCTAAGTGATGGGCTGGCGGGTTGGCGGTCCGGCCCGCCTGATTTTTTTTTTCAATGTTTTTGAACAAAAAACTTACATGTTTTTAACATTTCAATTTCAATAAGATTTTTCACCTGCTTTTTAAAATAGATTTTTATAAAGCATTTTTAACAAATTTTTACTTTAAAAACTCTTGATATATTCAAAATAAAAGTATAAAACAATAATAGCATTGAAATTACGAGGATTAACCATTAAGAAATGTCACCTAGAAGGCTAGAACCATCAACCAAAAGGTCCAAATCCATAATTCGACACCATGGATGTCAGCCTCTTATTGTCCAACACTTCTTCTTGAGTAAAATGTTTCCACACCATGGATGTCAGCCTCTTATTCTTCTTGATTGTAGTAGGTTCCACTGACTCACACTCTTTTCCAAAATTTAAGTCCAAATCTTCATCATCATTCTCATCAATTGGAGCCAAGAAATCCATATCAAATCAAAGTCCTAAAACACAATAAATTCAATTTAATTAACAAAACATATTCTAGTCAATTTAGTTAAAATCAATTTAGCTAAAATCAATTTAGCTAAAATCAAACCGTCTTGGATGTTTCTCTTTACCGGGCAAAACTTTTGATTAATATCAATTTAGTTAAAATCTAAATGAAGAATAATTGGGCACCCACAAAACTAATAAGACAAAAATCAAATTATGCAAACACAAAACCATCCCTTTCAAAATAACAATAACAATACTGAGTTACTGTGGCGATACTGAGTTACAAAACCATCCCTTTCAAAATAAACGTAATAGAGGAAAGGGGCTAATAACATGAGAAATGGAATTGAATCGAACCAGAACCAGGCGATACGAACTCGAAAAAATTAAACAAAAAATTGCAGCAAGAAATAAAACGAACGAACAAAGATTAAAACCAGAACCAAAACGAAACTGATAAAATAAACACAGAGGAGGGTATACCGACGGCGGCGACGACAACGAACAGCGTTGGCAGCTACGACAATGAGTGAGAGAGGCTGGGAGCGAGAGGGAGAGGAAGCAGGGAAAGTTGAAAAATGAAAACCTAAATGGGCTGCCTCCTGATTTGCAAAATGGGCTGCCTCCTGATAATGGATTCTGTTTAAAGTTGGATCAAAAAAAAAGTTTTTTTTTTTTTTAAAAAAAACGGGTCGGCGGGCTGACCCGCCCCGTTATTGCTTTCGCTCGCGGTTTTTTTTTGGTGGGCGGGTTCAGCGGGTCAGCGGTCCCAATACCCCAGCCCAACCCGCCTTTTTTGGCGGGTCAGCGGGCCGGCCCGGCGGGTCAAACCCGTTTTGCCTTCCCTAATGTAGAAAGTGTAGTATTTGGGTATTTTTTTTATTTTTTGGTATGCAATGGTTTTTTTGCCGTGGAACTGATAGGATAACCGACCACCGTATGACAGGGATAGGTCTACTTTAGTTTCCTAGGGCTGTTAAGTGTATATACATTCATCTAATATTAAATGCAAGTTCCACTATACTGTAATTTCTCTTCTTTTTGTAGGTTCAGGCGTTCAGCTGGCCGTGCTTCGAACCTAATAAAAATATTTTACTGTCAGTCACGCAAACAGTCGCGTTTCAACACTTGGAACACGCTACAGGTACAATATGATGGAATATTTCCTGTCTTTTGGATCGCATTTCTCAGGAAAACAAGTGCAAAAATCAAGATTCATCATATGGCTCGCGACATGTTGGAGCATATGGATAGCACGAAATAATTTGTTGTTCAAAGGAGAGGAGCGTAATGTAAACTCTTTAGTGATCCACATTTAAGAGTATTTCTTGGCAATGGTTCATTTATGGGGTAGGTAGTAAGTCGACCTATTTATTTACTTCTTGGTGGCACAATGCCGCTCTTTGTATAAACAATATGTAACAGTTCTTTGAGCACATCTAGTAGCTTTTCTAATACAACAATTACTTATCGAAAAAAGAAAAAAAACTCGCTGGGATATTAGTACACGTCCGTCTCTTTCTTAAACAGGGCTACTTCTTAACCGGATGAATAAGTTTAGAACTTTTTTTTTAAAGCAAGTTTGGAACTTTTTAATACTTACTACTTTTTATTCGATTTTTACACCAGCTAACAACCAATACAAATTTGTCGAGAAAAAAACACCAACCCATAAAGACCCAACAGTTGAGAGCACCCTTAATAATATTGAATTTTTTACATTGCCATTTCTGATAAGCTCTCTACTCTTCTCAACCGCCAAAAATCCAAATACCTCTCAAAAAAAACAATAGTCACCAATTTCAATCATCGATCAAACCAAAATTTATCCTGGAATAACCAGGTAAACAAGTAGGGGTCCTTGCTCACGACGGCAACACCGCACCGAGTAGGTGTTCTTCGACGCATCACCTCTTCCTCTCTTCATTTTTCCTCTCAGATCTGTTATATTTCTTTCTCCCTTTTTCACCCTCTTCTCTCTCTCCTTTATTTTTGTCTTCCCTGATCTTTGTTGTTTCAGTTGATTTCGAAATTATACCGAAGAAATTACTGGGATGAGTCTCGGACTAGGTCGCTCTCTTTACGTTTCGTGGCACTGCTCGATGGTGCAAGCAGACTATCAACCACGACGCCCCCAGGATAAAACAGCCCAGTTACGATTATGACTGCATAGTCAGTAATCGCTCGAGATATACACCTCTCAATATGGTTTATAACTAACCACTCAGGAATATGGCTCGTAGGCCACTCTTAAAAAAGAAGAAGAAGAAAACGAATTTGTGAGGGAGAAGAGAAGAGAACTCGGTACTGGTTCGAGTTTTCGGTGTACTGAATTAATTGGGGAAAGGCCCTTTTATAGGCTTCAATAACCGGCTTCGTGCGCAAGTCAAGGGACTTCGTGCGCAAGTTACGAGTACCGTTAGGAACGGATCCTTCGTGCGCAAGTCTAGCTGACTTGGAGTGCAAGTTCGCAATGACTCTGTCAGATAACGCCTAGTTCGTCGTATCTGGCCGGTTCAATGAATTTGGACAAGCACGTTCCAAAAAATAATATATAAGTTTAATTAATTTCGCAAAAAGACTTTACACCTCACAGCCCAAGCCCAAGCCCGGCCCGGCCGGTCGGACGAACGGCGGCGGCGCGCGCGCTTGTGGTGGTCAGTTAGAGTGCGTGCTTGCCCGTTCACAAAACTGGGTACCCCTTGGGCCCCAACCCAAAGGTGTGAACTTCCCACTTATAAGCACTCTTCAAGTGCTTAGTCCAAGCAATGTGGGACTTGGTAAATTTTTAAATTCACACCAATGTTCCAACAATCCCCCACTTGAATTTAAAACAGTTCCAGAAGTAGCGTCAAGCGCCTCCATAAGATTGTGCATAAGCAGAGGTGTCGTACGACTTGAACCTTGCGTAGCGGTTAAGATTTAGATTCTTCAACAAGAGTGACTCATAGTCTTGAACTCTATCTTTAATCGTCAAAACCACACACAGCCTTTTCCATAGGTGTATTCTCAGATGCCCGTGCGTTTATGACCCTGCACGTCTATCCCAGTTTAGTGAACGCTCTAGGAATTTCTGCCCAAAATGCCATAGGAAGCGGCCCCACTTCCACATTCACAAAGGTGAGTCTATCAAGAGTACTCCTGTAGCTAGGTACTCCACTCCACATGGAGTATAGATCTCATTAAGAGTTTCTATTATCTCAACCTTACATCGCTTCAGGAATCATTCTTATTTACTTTTAATAGCATGTTCATCTCTTGTCACTTCACAACTTGTTATTACCCATTGAACCTAATTCTTGGGATCTCCAGTCTTTTAGGTCGGGTTGCTATTGTGAGTGACTCATGGTTCTAAAGGCAGTAGTCCCATCTTTTGAGATGTACTTTGGACTTTCTCTCTGGCTAATCCTTTCGTCAAAGGATCGGCTAAGTTCTGATCAGTGCGTACGTGATCCACTCTCACAGCTCCTTTTGTTAGTAGCTCTCTAACTGTGCTATGCTTACGACGGATTTGTCGTTTCTTACCGTTGTAATAACGGTTCTCTATTTTTGCAATAGCCGCGGTACTATCGCAGTGGATCAACACAGTTGGCATCGGTTTTTCCCATAAGGGAATCTCAGCTAGTAGGCATCTTAACCAGCTAGCTTCTTCACTGGCTATCGCTAGTGCTATCATTTCAGACGCCAGAATGGTCTGTTTCTTAGATTTCCAGGATACGACACCACCGGCTATACTAAATATGTAGCCACTAGTTGCTTTGGAATCATCTGACAGAGTGTTCCAATCAGCGTCACTGTACCCTTCAAGTACAGCTGGAAATCTCTGATAGTGTAATCCTAGATTCATGGTTCTTTTAAGATATCTCATGACTCTTTTAATAGCATGCCAATGCTCGATACTAGGTCGACTAGTAAACCTGCATAGCAATCCCACAACATAGGCAATGTCGGGTCTAGTACAATCAGTAGCATACCTTAGGCTGCCAATGATGCTCGCATATTCCGTTTGTCTAACACTGTCACCAGTGTTCTTAAAAAGTTTGACACTTGGATCATAGGGGGAACATGCAGGTTTACAGTCAAAATAATTGTATTTCTTTAAGATCTTCTCAATATAATGAGAATGATCCAAGGAAATTCCTTTCTCGGACCTAGTGATCTTGATCCCGAGGATTACATTTGCTTCTCCGAGGTCTTTCATATCAAAGTTGTTGCACAACAATTATTTCACTTTATTTATGGCATGAATGTTTGATCCAAATATGAGTAGATCGTCTACATAGAGACATATGATAGTGCAAACGTCATTCTCAGTTTTGTAATAAATGCATTTGTCACTTTCATTCACTTTGAACTCATTCGATATAATTAAATTATCGAACTTCTCATGCCATTGTTTGGGAGCTTGTTTGAGACCATACAGAGACTTGTCCAACCTACAGACCTTGTGTTCTTGCCCATGGGCTACAAAACCTTCAGGTTGCTCCATATAGATTTCTTCTTCTAATTCGCCATTTAAAAAGGCGGTCTTTACATCCATTTGGTGTACTTCTAAGTTATAAATAGAAGCCAGAGCAATTAGTACCCTTATGGATGTAATTCTGGTAACAGGCGAATATGTATCGAAGAAATCTATGTTCTCTCTTTGTCTAAAACCTTTGGCTACAAGGCGAGCCTTGTACTTATCAACAGTGCCATCAGGTTTTAGCTTCCTTTTCAGAATCCATTTACAACCAATGGTTTTGCAACCAGGAGGCAAGTCCACTAAGTGCCATGTCTTGTTAGACTCTAGAGAATCCATCTCATCATTTATGGCTTCTTGCCACAAGTCAGCATCCAATGAAGACAGAGCTTCGTGAATGCTAGTAGGATCCTCCTCTAGTGTGTAGACCGTGTAGTCGGGTCCATAGTCTTTAGCAACACGTGCTCTCTTACTTCTTCTAGGTTCTATTTCCCTTTCTACGTTGTTTTCAACGCTCCTAGGCACAGGAAACTTACTAGTTCCAGAGCCCCCACTATTTCTTGGTTTAAAGGGAAATTTACTTTCATAGAAGTCAACATCGATCGTTTGACTCAATGGTTACTTTTGCATTCAGGTCATAGAATCTGTATGCTTTGCTGTTTACTGCATAACCAATGAATACACATTCATAGGCTCTACTGGCAAGTTTGACTCGTTTTGGGTCTGGGATCCTTACATAGGCCAGACAGCCCCAAGTTCGGAAATAAGACACATTTGGTTGTCTTTTCTTTATCATTTCATAAGGAGAAATTTTATTCCTAGATTTAGGAACTCTGTTCAGTACATAGCATACTGTTAATAAAATTTCACCCCACCAGTGTGTTGCAGCGCCCGAATTAAGCATAATCGCAACTGTCAATTCGGTAAGGGTTCTATTTTTCCTCTCTGCTTTACCATTCATTTCAGGTGAATATGGTGCAGTTGTTTCATGTATGATTCCATTCAACTTATAAAAGTCATTAAATAACTGGGAGTCATACTCAGTTCCTCTATCGCTTCGAAAACGCTTTATCTTTTTTCCAAATTGATTTTCAATTTCCTTTACAAAAATTTTGAACATGTCAAGCGCTTCACTTTTATTTTTCATAAGGTATACAAATGTGTAGTCTGAGCAATCGTCAATAAATGTGATAAAATAGCGTTTACCATTTCTGGTCAAAGTTCCGTCTAGTTCGCAAATATCAGAGTGTATTAAGTCTAATGGCTCTGATTCTCTAATGACAGATTTGTGAGACGACTTTGTAATTTTGGCTTGAGTACAAAATTCGCATTTATGAAAATCGGTTAACGATAGTTTGGGAATTATCCCTAAATTGCTCATATTCGAAATAATGCGCTTATTGACATGACATAAACGAGAGTGCCATATATTAAAATCACACAACATATACGCAGAAGGAAAAACTTTATTAACTTCAACATTCAGTTTGAACATGCCATCAGTGGCGTACCCTTTCCCTACAAAAGTACCATTTTTGGACAAGGTATACAAATCTCCCTCAATAGTCTGAGTAAACCCAGCCTTATTCAGAAGGAAGTCAGAGACTAGATTCTTCCTTATCTCAGGAGTGTGCATCACGTCCTTCAAGATTAGAGTCTTTCCAGAAGTGAACTTCAGCTCCACATCTCCAATACCTGCAACAGTAGTGGTGTGAGCGTCGCCCAACAGCACAATTTCTTATCATCAACCGCCTTGTATGTTTTAAACATAGCACGGTTGTTGCATACATGGCGAGAGGAGCCAGTATCATTCCACCAGTCATCAGATCCACCAATCATGTTGATTTCAGTAATCACAGCAGTAAAGTGCTGCTCTTCAGTCAGGTTAGCCTGCGGAGCAGGATTGGGCCTGTTCCTACACTTGCGTGCCATATGACCTGGTCTTCCACACTTGTAACAAAGGAATGGAAGAGCAGCTTCATTCTTTGGTTGTGGTGGTGGCTGAGGTTTGGCATTTGGGGACTTTGGAGTGTTCCCATTCTTGTGGTTGCGGTTCTTTTGAATCTGATTACGGTTCTGATTCTTGAAATGTTTGCCAGTTGGCTTCAGAACCGCTCCTGGTCTCTTGTTCGAAACAAACAAGATTTCATCATTCTGATCTTGCTTCCGAGATTCCTCCTCAATCCGGAGTTGAGTAATCAAACTTTCCAAAGAAAACTCTTTGGTCTTGTGCCTGAGAGAATTTTTGAAATCCTTCCAGGCTGGAGGAAGTTTGTCAATAATAACAGCTACTTGAAATTGTTCATCTAAGGTCATGCCTTCTGAGACAATTTCATGAGCTATTTTCTGTATCTCATGTGACTGAGTCTCTACAGATTTATCATCTATCATCTTGAAGTTGAGGTAGCGGCTCACAGCATATTTTTTAGTGCCCGCTTCCTCTGTGTCATACTTCTTTTTCAAAGCATTCCAGACCTCTTTAGCGGACTTGCAAGAGCTGTAATAATCATAAAGATCATCACTCAGTCCATTAAGAATGAAGTTCTTACAGAGGTAGTCATTGTCGTTCCAAAGCAATATCTCTTTGGCTGTTTTAGTCTGATCTTCCTGTTCGGCTGTTTCGTCGACTACTGGAATCTCTTCGGTCAAGACATTAGCAACTTTTTTCATAGTTAAGAAAAATTGCATCTTTTGTTGCTACCCTCCTATACTCGCCATGGATGTAACAAAGGAATGGAAGAGCAGCTTCAATCCCTCCTATACTCGCCATGGATGTGTGCTATGAGGAACGTTGCTACCCTGCAGCACCTGCTCCATCTCACCCACTAAGTGAACCACATCTGACATCACCTGTGAAACAACAAATATTAATTAACTAACAATATTTGAAAACTAATAAAAAAGACAACATAAAAATGTAACAGACACGTACATGTCTAGTATCTGGCTCGTCCTCCAGCACGGTGGCTCGTCCTCCAGCACGGTGTAATGCTAAATAATAACTCGACACTAGGGATTGATCTAAACTGTCACATGAATTTAGCCGCTGTTTTCATATAGGGATTTAAAATTTAAATAGGGAAAATTTAAACTACTATTGTTTTTCCCAATTTGCACTCAATTTTGTTTACCACAATCCATATATAAATTCGCACTCCATTAATTGTACTGAATCCAGCAAAATAAAAACGACAAATTCGATGTTTATTAGTTTGAGTGATTAAAATTTTACTTTTCTAAAAAAGACTTCAAGTTCAAATTGACAACAAACAGAGATATGAAAATTTGTGTGTTTACACTAATTAACTAATGTTTCGATAAATCATGTTTACTTTTAAGAAAAACGATAAGTGATGTTGATTTTTGATACAAAAGAAGGTATTGATTTGATTGGTTTGACCCAAAGAACACCTTTACTAATTAAATATCCGGTCCGAGTTTAATTACCTTTGTAAATAATATTGCTAGGCATTTTCATTTGAATAATAGATATTTAGAAATATGTTTTTAATCCGTGCTTAAAATATTATATACCAAATATTATATCTCATATTGAGATGGAAGAAATTTGAGAAAGTACGACATCTTTGAAAAGAAATTGTTTCGAGATAAAATCAAAATGGAAAGATGAAATGAAAAAATATTTTTCTCTAATGAATTTTATTTTTTAAAATTTTCAAGCTTTTAAGTGGGAGAGTTGGAAAATGAATGATATATGAAGCTAGCGTCTAATTTATCTCAATATGAATTTTACAATATCACATTGCTTTGTACGCATCAATGGTGGTGGTCTTGGATGTTCCTTCTGAATTAGTATTTAATGGGCCAGCTATGCTATTTTTTACGAATCAGTTTGAAAGAAATGTCAGAAACGGTGACGTGGTTTGCTTTATGCTTGGTTTTTAAAGTAACTGGCAATGCCTACATGCTTGTTTGGAGTGCAATTACGCGTTTTGTTTCTAAAAGTTCCGTCGCTTTCTTGCATGTTATTTCGTAACATCAAGCTTTTCCGTTGATGGGCTGATATAAGTAATAATTTTCATTCTTTTAGGAGACACTAGGAAAAAAACCTAATGTACGCAATTTTTTTAACACATAATGTACAAAACTTTTGGATATTCAACTTGATCAAGAAGTGAATATTGTTTGCTGGTGTTTTTAGCAAACAATCACTAGTTTTAAATAATGTGTTTGTGAGATCAAACTAGAAAATCTCTCGTGACAATTGCCTTTGTATTTTCGTGTTTGGAGAAAACAAATCGTTTGAAGAACAGAATTGTGAATAGAATGAAACAACAATTGCTAGAAAGATAAAGAAAAAAGTAAATAATTGCATTGAAATGTAAAAAGATTGGTACACAAGCACGTACAGTGACTCTGTTCACTCGTTTTTCGCTATCGTCTGGAAGTTTGAGTTTTCAGAATTCTGTGTTTATGTTGTGACCCTTGATTTCCTATTACAAACTAGTATATATACTACTAGAAGTGCACACAAACAGCGGGTAACTGCCCTTAACTGCTCTCTAAGTTTGAACTTCAATCAAACCGCTGTTAACCGCTTGTCGAAGCTTCGAACACTACCCTGCCGAAAGACCTTTGTTCTATTTACCTATAAAAACAAAGTATCAATTTGTCGAACTTCTTTTCCGTTGTCAACGCTCGAAGATTTCCTTTGTCGAAATTGATAGCAACATGACTTGAATGAGACCTGTGATTTATACAGTATCATTAATGAAGAGTCAAACCTTCATAATACCTTTTTAAATGCTACTGTCGAAATTTCGAGGTAACAGATTGCCCCCCAAAAAATGTCTCTTTCGACAGTTTGAAGGATAGAAGGAGAAAGGGCATTTTTTGAATACTGCGAACCGTCACCTCCAACTACCTTCTGCATTTAACACTACAAGAATAATTGATTTTTCCGGCCAGGAGTTTCCGGCGGATATAGATCCGCCGCAAATATTGCGGCGGATTCTAGGCATTTCCGGCGGATCTTATCCGCCGCAAAGTTACCGGCGAATTAATTGATGTTTGCGGCGGATTAATTTTCGACTTGTATTTTGCGGCGGATTTATGGTTTTTTGCGGCGGATTTGGGATTACAAAAAATAATTTTTTTTACGAGATTTTAACAATCCGCCGGTAAGGTTATTTCCGGCTGATATTTGCCAATTTTGAAATCCATAAACCGCCGCAAATGCAACTGCGTCCGCCGCAAATCCTCTGATCCACCGCAAAGCCCATTGATCCGCCGGTAACTGCCGTTTCCGGCGGATCATGCCTTTTGACCGTTTGACTTCGTTTCTCCTATATAAACGCCTTCTCCCCTTCTTCTTTTTTCACACCTCTACCAATACTCTCATTCTCTTGATACGGCACTCGATCTCTTAATACGGCACTCTCTTGAGCATTGTCGGCAGCGGCTCCAATAGAGTGGCGTACGTTTCCACATTGTCATGAAGACCCCTTCATCTTTTTCGTTAAAAGTAACCCCTTTATCAGCAAAAAGTTCATCCTCATTATTTTCACCACAAGAGACATATACGCTCATCAAACGCTCAGTATCATCCTCCAACTTAACAACCCGTCCTTGCAGTTCCTCAAACTTTCTATTTAGAGATTCAATCATCTTTTCAAAAGATGGTTTCTTGTGAAACTTTCTATTTTGAAAATATGGTTGAATCTCTAAATAGAAAGTTTGAGGAACTGCAAGGACGGGTTGTTAAGTTGAAGGATGATACCGAGCGTTTGATTAACGTATATGTCACTTGTGGTGAAATAATGAGGAGGAGCTTTTTGCTGATAAATGGGTTACTTTTAACGAAAAAGATGAAGGGGTGTTCACGACAATGTGGAAATTTCTTTACAAAGAAATGGAGACATACGCCACTGTAATGGAGCTGCTGCCGACAATGCTCAAGAGAGTGTCATATCAAGATAATGGCGTAGGTCTCCGTTTAGGGGTAGCAGACATTAAATATATATTTTAGTGTTTTTCCCAATTTTTATTGCTTTAAATTATTTTATTTTTTTGTATGGATATTTTATTAATTGTATGGATATTTTTTTGGTGATAATATTTTACTGCTTTTCCCAATTTTTATTTTTTTAAATTAAAAATTAATTAGTTATTGGATTTTACTTTTTTATCAATAATTAAAAAAATTAATAAAATAATATATATTTTTAATCAAAACGATTTTTTTTAAAAAATAAAATTTATTTTTTAAAAATAATAATAATTTTTTTAAAAAAATAATAATTTTTTTTTTTAAAAAAAATGGTACTTTGCGGCGGATTTGTGTCATTTGCGGCGGGTGTTGAGTATTGGCGGCGGATCTTTGCGGCGGATTGTAGCTTTTGCGGCGGATTCTTTGGTGTTTTTAAAAAAAAAGGCACGGTATTTTAATTTGAATATCCGCCGCAAAGTACCAAGAATCCGCCGCAAAGCTCCGTAAATAAAAAACCCGCGGATATCAAATTTCAAAATCCGCCGCAACCCTCCATAATCCGCCGCAAAGCTCCGAAAAAAAAAACCCGCGGATATTGAAATTCAAAATCCGCCGCAAACCTCCAGAATCCGCCGCAAATACCTTTTGACCGTTGGGCTGCGTTTTTCTATATATATCCATTCCCCACTTCTCATTCTTCACACTTCTAACAATCCTCCCATTCTCTTCTTAAAATTTCTCTTTTACTCTCTCCCAAATTCTCTCCTTCTCTACTAAATCTGTTTTTGAAGTGTAGCGCTTCCTCCCTACGAATTGTCTTCTGCTCTTATTGGGAAATTTCTTCAATGTATGTTTTTGATATGAGTTAATAGTTTTAGTTTTAGTTTTTAATTTTTTTTTTAATATTCGTTTTTAAATTATTTTATAATAATATGAATTTGTTATTAATTGTGTTGTTTTTTGTTTAGGTATTGTTTGGGTTCCTCCTTTTTCCTCTCTGCTTGAGTTCAGGATAAGCTTCAAGCCAGAGCATTCTCTTCACTACGGTTAGTTGTTAAAGTAATTAATAAAATATTACTTACTTCACTATTTTTAGTAAAATTTTGTTACAAATTTTGTTTGCAATAATAATACAAATTAATTTATATTGAAAAAACTTATTTATTAAGTTCACTTATAAATTTTATTAACATATATTGTCTTATAAAAATTGAAATTTAAAATTAAATTTGGAATTATTATTTATAATGTTTAAATTATTAGTATATAACATTATTAAAAAATTAATTCTGTTGCTTGTAATTAATTGGTAGTTTATTGAAATATCAAAATAAAATGAGTAATATATAAATATATATATATCAAAATATGAAGTAATTGATAGTTTATTTTATTTATATTGTAGTGTAGTATACGTATAGTTCTTGAAAATGGATCGTAGTTGGATGTATGATCGATTGTATCCTGGAAGAACTGGTGTAAAACGACGTTTTGTAGAAGGAGTAGAAGAGTTTATTTTTTGTGCTAAGTACATTGATCATGAAGAATTTGGGCGACAAGGCGGTATTAGATGTCCGTGCTTGAAATGTTCATTTCGAGCTATAAAAAATGAACATGAAGTTAGACTTCATTTGTACAATAATGGGTTTAGGCCAAATTATTGGACATGGAGTCGTCACGAGGAAGGAGCGCCAGGGGTAGCTGCAGTTCCTGCGGTTAATGTTCCGGTTGAAGTAGTAGATCACACATCAAGTAGTTATCCAGTGACTAGGACATCTGAAGGATGGGGAATACAACCGTTAGATGTTTATCAGGGAATGATATCTGACGCTGTTGGAATAAATTTGGATTTTGAAGAACCAGATGCTGACGAAGTTCCAAATGAGGAAGCTCAAAGGTTTTACATGTATTTGAGTGAGACAAATAAACCCATATTTGAAGGATCTACAGACTCAAAATTATCAATGTGTGTTCGGTTGTTGGGTCTTAAGTCTCAATTTAATGTTGCTGAGTTGTGCATGGAATATATGACCAAAATGATGTTGGATGCAACCCCCATTAGAGGGAGTTTACCACAAAGTTATTATGAAGCTAAAAGAGTGGTATCGAAGCTTGGCTTAAAATCTAAAAGGATTGATTATTGTGTGTCTGGTTGCATGCTCTATTATAACAATGAGTTTGGCATAAATGATGGAGAGTTGTCGGAATGCAAGTTGTGTGGACAACCACGCTATCGTGTCAGTAGATCAGGGATGAGCAGAGGCAAACCGGTTCCACGAAAATCAATGTTCTATCTGCCTCTTATTCCAAGGCTACAGAGGATGTTTACTTCAATGGAGACCGCAGGTAAAATGACATGGCACCATCAAAATAGAAATAATTCTGGTGAATTACGTCACCCATCTGATGGTGAAGCTTGGAAGCATTTTGATCGTGTTCATCCAGATTTTGCCAGTGATCCACGCAATGTTCGGCTTGGTTTGTGCTCTGATGGTTTCACACCATATATTCAAGCCTCGGCAACACCGTATTCATGTTGGCCAGTTATTGTTACCCCATACAACATTCCTCCAGAAATGTGTATGTCCAAACCATACATGTTTTTAAATTCTATTATTCCAGGGCCAAGTAATCCAACAGCTGGTATTGACATCTATTTGCAACCTTTGATTGATGACCTAAAAAGGTTGTGGAATGGTGTTTTAACTTATGATGTGGCACGCAAACAAAATTTTGTGATGAGGGCGGCTTTGATGTGGACCATAAATGACTTCCCTGCCTATGGAATGTTGTCTGGATGGGGGACACATGGTAAGATGGCGTGTCCGATTTGCATGGTTGACACAAAGGCTTTTAGTCTTAAATACGGAGGAAAAGTTTCATGGTTTGACTCGCACCGTAGGTTCTTACCTATGGATCACCCATTTAGAAAGCAGAAATATGCGTTCATCAAGGGAAATGTTGAAACAGCTGGACCTCCTCGTCAGTTGACACCAGAGGAAGTTTGGAATAATGTTAGGGATGTCCCTCCTGTGGAAGTCGTAGCCGGTGTTGTTTTTCGTCCAGATGGCTATGGACAATGGCACAATTGGACAAAAAAAAGTATTTTTTGGGAACTTCCCTATTGGAAAGATAATCTATTGAGACACAATCTCGATGTCATGCATATAGAGAAGAATTTTTTTGACAACATATTTAACACTGTCATGAACGTGAAAGGCAAAACGAAAGACAATGAGAAAGCTGGGAAGGATATAGATCATTTCTGTAGACGAAAGGATTTGTTGATGGTTGAGGAAGGTACTAGGATTTTGAAACCCAAAGCCAATTATACTTTATCTACCGAACAAGCGAAAGCAGTTTATCAGTGGATAAAAGAGTTGAAAATGCCAGACGGTTATTCTTCCAATTTATCTAGATGTGCGGATGTGGATAATGGGAGGTTGCATGGGATGAAGAGTCATGATTGTCACGTATTCATGGAGTGCTTACTTCCTATCGCTTTTAGTTCGTTGCCAACACACGTTTTGAATCCGCTCATTGAAATAAGTCAATACTTTAAGAATTTGTGTTCTGCAACGCTAAAAGCTGATGATCTTTCAAAAATGGAACAAGACATCCCACTTATCTTATGCAAGTTGGAGAAAGTATTTCCACCTGGTTTCTTTGATTCTATGGAGCATCTACCGGTGCATCTCGCATATGAAGCTAAACTTGGCGGACCTGTCCAATACAGATGGATGTATCCGTTTGAAAGGTCAGCTAATTTTTAATTATAATATAAGAAACAAGTTTAAATTAAAATATATGACTATTATATTAATATCATATTCTCTAGGTTCATGGGTGATTCAAAAAGATCGGTGAAAAACAAAGCTAGAGTTGAAGGATCGATATGTTCTTCTTACCTACACCGTGAAACAACACATTTTTGTTCTCATTATTTCAAGAATCAGTTTGCTCCTGGAAGCAGTCGAAATGAAGTGGATACTGAATGGCGACATCCTTTGGCTTTGTCTGTCTTTTGTCTACCCGGTCGTCCATCTGGGAAGGAGTCAACTCATTGGCTAACAGATGAAGAGTTAAGTTCAGCACATGTTCATGTGTTGATAAACTGTACTGAGGTGCAACCATTTATTGAGTATGTTCCTCAACATTAACAATCGATCTTAATTAGTTAATATAGTAGACAAGTGTAACAATTAAATTATTTCTTTTTAGGGAGTTCTTGTCATCAGAGGCAGTACGTGAAGACCAATCTTCTGCTCATATTCATGCGCATTTTCCAATGTGGTTTAGTCAATATGTGTATTCCCTCCCGCCAAATCCTACCAACCAACACTTGAGGAACATATCAGACGGTCCTCGAAGATGTGTTAAAGAATGGCACACATACTTTGTCAATGGATACAAATTTCACACCAATGAATGGACACAGGGCAGAGAGACAGTCAATAGTGGAGTGTGCATGAAGGGGGTCACTGGAGGAGGTGAAGATGATTTTTATGGTGTGGTTCAACACATATATGAACTTCAGTACCCCCATCTAGATTTTAGTCCAAAGGTAGTGGTTTTTTATTGTAATTGGGTTGATCCGTCTGCTCGAGGAACAAAGGTGAATCCAAAGTCAAATACAGTGGACATTAAAATGAATGGTAGATATCGGCCGTATGATCCGTTCGTCATTGCACAAAATGTGAGACAAGTCTATTATGTCCCTTATCCATCAATGCGGACTGATAGGCGTGGTTGGTGTGTCGCAATTAAAACAAAACCAAGAGGTCGCATTGATCAGACAAATGATGACACGGTGGAAGATATGCCATATCAAATGGAAGAGATGTCTAATGTAAATGAAGTGATTCAAGTTGAACCCATTGTTCGTTTATGTGATGAGCCAAACACCGGCGATAAAGTTGTTGATGACGAAGATGCCGATGGTGATGATGCAACAGACCACATTGGTGTATCAAGAATTCACTCCTCCGATGATGATGATTTTGAGAATGAATGGGATTCAAATTAGAATGAATGTAATTTATGTTTCAACAATTCTATTTTTAATGAAGATGTTATTTTTAATGAAGGATGTTATTTGTTTGAGAATGAATGGGATTCAAATTATTTATTTTAATGCATGAGTTTTGTATATGTTTATGTTAACCTTGTTTAGTATATGTTTGTTTTGTTTAAATGTATATGTTTAGCTAGATCTATACAGATATGGCATCTCATGATGACTCGGGATCCGATCATGACGGCACATATGTTCCTCCTCCACCTCCCGATGCCGCCAGCACTAGCAGGCAGAAGACATCTACTCGCCTAGGGCGCCGTGTTCAGCCTACGCGTGTTGTTGTTACTACTGGCGGATATTTGCCACCACCTGTGTCTGAGGATGGTGCTAGTACTAGTACTGCAGGGGGCCCATCGATTCCTGTTGGTACTGGGGGCTTATCCCCGACACATGTTGATGCGGATGGGGTACGCACATTCATTGATGGGACTGATGTGATTAGGGTTACACCTGATGGGCGTATCATATTGCAGATTGTTGGCGATTCGTAAGTCTATATATATATATTATTAATTATTAATTTATTTTTGTTGCCATTTATATATAACTTATATTTGGTGTAACAAAATTCATCTTTTTTTAATGCAGTTTTATTCCTTCGAAAGCTTCAGCTACCGCCATCACAAAAACAATCAAGGAGAATTTTACCAAGAGCTGGAAGAACTGGACGGAAGTTAGAAAAGATAAGGATGCAAATAAGAAGATGTTAAGATCATTTTTGGTAAGTTATTCGATTCTACGAAATAATTAATTTGGTGTATTATCTTTTATATTGACTTGATTAATTAATTAATTATTGCCTTATAATTAACAACATTATTGTAAATTTCTTAAATAGGAAAAATGTACATGGTATCCAGGGGAGCAAGCCGCAGTTGAGAGAGTGTTCCATAAGAGATGTTCTCATCGCTATTCTGAATTGATGCGGAGGGCGCGCAATGCGGGTACGAAGCCATCTTATATGGGAGACTCAACTTGGGCTGAGTTTAATGAGTATTGGCAGAAAGATGAAGGATTTAAGAATTATTGTGAGAAAGGCAAGAAGAACCGTGCTTCTGAAAAAGGTGGTTGCACACACACGAGGGGGAGTGTTAATACAGCAACGCCTTACATGCGTTTGGTAAATTTATTACTTAATTTATTACTTGATTAGTTAATTATTTATTTATAATAATTAACTAGTCATTTTCAATATGTGTATTTAATTAATAATATATATATATATATATATATATATATATATATATATATATATATATATATATAGGTGGAGAGAGAATAAAGGCCAATCACTTTGCCTGAGTTGCATTGCCACATGCATATGGTGGAGGAGACTGGTGAGTACGTTATAGATCGGGCGTAGCGTATTCAGGTAAAACTACTTTTACAATTATATATATTAATTAATGTTTATTATTTATATTAATAATTAGTTATTTATTTGTTGGGTTATTTTTTTTAGGAGAGCTTCGAGGGTGGGATGGCTGAGTACCATCAGTCACAACAGAGCAGTGGGGCAGCTGTCGATCCAGTGGAGGAGGCTAGAGTAGCTCGTGATGTTTGGGAGAGAGCAGTTGGTCCCCAAAAGACTAATCGTCTGGTAGGATCAGGTGGTATTGGACCGGCTGCTTTTCGAACAAGCATTTTTCCGAGTCTATCAGATTCACATTCTGGATCCTCGACTGGTCGCAATTATGTTCCCAATGCTGGTGAGTTGAATGAGGTTAGGCAACTGACGCAGCAACTGAGCGAGGCTCAGCGTCAGATTGTCGAGCGGCAGCAGCAAAGCGATCGGGAAATTCAGGCGATTCGGGATCGAAGTGATCGGGAAATTCAGGCAATTCGGGAGCAGGCTAGGGTAGCTGAGGAGCGCATGGAGGAGCGCTTTAAGTTCTTGCAGGATCAGATGGTGTCTCAGCACTCGAGGCCATCCTCATCAGCATCCTACCCGCCGCCGCCACAGCAGCATTACTACCAGCAGCAGTATGCACCCCAGTATCCCCCGCCGTATGCATCCCAATATCCCCCGCAGTATACACCGCAGTATGCGCCGCCATTCCAGCCATACCAGCAGCAACATCAGTCACCCCGCCAGCCATACCAGCAGCCCCAACATCAGTCACCCCTGATCCAGCCAAACCAACAGTACCCCCAGCAGCGGTCACCCCTGCTGGACATTGATCTTAATGTCCAAATGTCATCACTCCGTGCTTTACTTCAAGATGATACATATTATAATAATGTTGATGACATTGACCGGCAGGCACCCCAGTAGCTTTAGATTATTTTATTTTTTTGTCTGGATATTTTATTAATTGTCTGGATATTTTATTAATTGTATGGATATTTTTACTGCTTTACCCAATTTTTATTTTTTTAAATTAAAAATTAATTAGTCATTGGATTTTATTTTTTTTATCAATAATTAAAAAAATTAATAAAATAATATATATTTTTAATTAAAACGATTTTTTAAAAAAAATAAAATTTATTTTTTAAAAATAATAATAATTTTTTTTTTAAAAAAATGGTACTTTGCGGCGGATTTGTGTCGTTTGCGGCGGAATTTTAAAAAAAACGTTTTTTTAAAAAAATTATATTTATTTTTTTTTAAATAAAATGGGTGTTTTGCGGCGGATAGCGGGTACTTTGCGGCGGATAATTTGCGGCGGATATTGGGCACTTTCCGGCGGATATATTGCGTCAAAAATTTGTCCCCTTTTCCGGCGGATTATCCGCCGCAAATTTGCGGTGGATTTTGCGGCGCCACTAAATCCGCCGCAACGCGTTTGCTTCGAGCTGGCTACCGGCGAAAAAATTCCGCCGCAAAGTCCAAATATCCGCCGCAAATATGGCTTTTGCGGCGGATTTTCCCCGCCGCAAAGTCCAACTTTTCTTGTGGTGTAAATAGTGAGAGAAAAGTGCCATCATGACTTGCACAGATAAAATGTCACAAATAAAACGGCACGAATAAAGTAAACCGTCTACTTGGGCCACGTAGCATAGTTGATGGGCCATCACGCCCTTGAAAGGTCGCAAACGTGTGAATTTTGGTAATCGTGTGAACCACTGTATACGCCAATATATAAAAGCAATTGAATCCTTTCATCTCACTCTTTACTCGCTTGAAGTTTTAGTGCCATTTCTGGAAAGACCTTCTGTATCCTTCATCCCTGCTCTTGAACTTATGGCTTCAACATCTAACGCTGCTGCGAAGACCAGCAAAAACTCGAAGGGAACTGATGAGCCTACTCAACAAGTTGAAGACTTTGTTGATGAACCTGACATTGCTGATGAACGAACACTCATTTGGCAAAAACAGGTATTAATTCCTTCGACTGAACTTTATACCCATGCCTTTTTAGGTCCTCTACCTAACATTTTGCTGGAGAATGAAGAAGTTGAAGAAATTTTTCCTAGTCCTTACAACCTTCGACCCAGGATTTTTGCTGAAAAACCTTTCCATTTAGATTTTCTGGTCAATCCTTCTAGGGTTTTCAGGTCTGCACCTAGGGTTGACCAAAAAGTTTATGTAGATTGGCTTAACAAAGTAGAAGCCAAGAAAGCCAATGTCTGGAAGAAACAAGGCATTTTCGATCTAATCCAGTTATCAAGATACGGGCCCAAATATAATAGCACCTTGATTTTGGCAGCCATGCAGTTCTGGGATTGTGCCACTCATAGTCTTCATTTCAAGTGTGGTATGCTATCCCCCACTCTTTTAGATGTGGCTGCCATTACTGGGCTAAAGCCTTTAGGTGAGACTTTCAATCTTAAACTACTTACTGAAGATTATGACTTCGACTTCAAAAACGCTTCTTTTGCCCCTTATATTAGTGAACAACATAAGACTGATACCGAAGAAGTATCTGATTTAGAGCACATAGCCTTTCTTACCCTTTGGCTATCCATGTTTGTTCTTTGCACTCGCTCCCTTCAAGTCACCAAGTCTTACGTGCCGTTAGCTACTCAACTCCATGCAGGGCGAGACATTAATTTAGCCAAATTAATTTTAGGATCCTTGCACCAGCAACTTGACAATGCTGTCACGGAATTGAAGGAAGATGAACCAACCACCAAATTTCTGGCTTCTGGTCCTATGTGGTTGTTACAGTTGTGGCTCGTAGCTACCTTTGAATCTAGGCTTGGCCTGTTTATCCCTAAACCAGTTCAACCAACCATGGAAACAAGAAGAACCGAGGGTATTCGTCTAGCGCAATTGAAGTCTAGAGAGATAAGCCTTACTGTAGAAGAATCTTTTTCTGCTTATTTCGAAATTTTTCTGAACTGCACCCATTTCAAAGACTCCATGGCCCCTTTTGTAAATAGACCTTACGGGCCTGCTTGGTTTAGAAGATCATTCCCTCCTGCCACTACTGAACACGCTGACGAAACTAACCAGATTTGGCAAGCATATCTTTCCCCAGCCATTCTTTCCACCAGACTCACACCCAGCAAAAATAAAAATAACCTTGGAATTACTAGATATTTCCCAAGTTACTTTGCAAGGCAATTTGGCCTCTGCCAAATTCGACCTGCGCCTATGTATTTTCATAGGCGAGAACTCACAAGTCCAGAAACCGAGAAAGCTTATGAACGGTCTTTCAAAGAATTTCACTACAAAGCTTTGAGTTTCAAACCTATCAGCTACAATCCAAAATTTTCATGTACTGAAAAGTTCCATGACTGGTGGCTTGGATATTACACCAATGCTGCTGGCGAAGCCAGTGATACTTATGACGAAACTCTCTTGAAGAAATTGATGTCTGCTTTTCCTTCCCGAAACAAAGGTATGTACCTTTTCGACATTTAAAGTTTTTTTTTTTTTAAATTTCAATACTTGTAGTCGAATTTAACTATTGCTTGTTTATCAATATTTTCGCCATTAGAAAAAATTGTAGCAAGTTTGAAGGAAAAAGAAAGCAAGATAACAACAAAGAAATCTTCTCCAAAAATCAAGAAGAAAACTGAAACCAGTCCTGCCTCAAGTTTTACCTCAAAAAAGGTATGTTGTTATCAACTTACTTCAAGTTCTTCCTGAGTATGGACTTTTGATCATATCGAAAATATTTTCTTCTTCCAGAAAATAACCAAAATGTTAAGCCCTCTTAAGAAGACTAAAACTAGAGGAAAGCAAGTTATCTCTTCTAGTTCTGAGGTAGCATATATAAACCTCATTTTTGATTCAAAAACCCTTTCAAGTTCATCACTTACTTTGTAATATTACCTGCATTGTAAACTGATTCCTCCTTTCAGTACACCGAAAGTGATGAGGATGCTCCTCTTGTGCGTAGATCAAGAAAAAGGACTTTACTTGACCCTCAGAGGGCGACAAAAGGCATTGTTATCAAAGAGCCTTTTGAATTTCAGCTTTCTCCTTTAGCCAAGAAGCGTAAGGTAGACATTCCTTCGAATTTCATCTTAAACTTCTTTTGTTTCACAACTTCTTAATTTCGACACTAATAGTATAACTTGATATAAACAGGTAAATGAACCTGTCAATGCTCCTGCTGTCGAATCTCTGACTGAAATTGCAAAACGAGAGCTTTCTTCTGCTAGGCCTCCTTCGCCTATACCAACACCCAGTATAGCTATTGAAGGAATTCCCCTAGAAACTTTAATGGACAATGTAGCTCAAGAGCTTGTTACAACGGAAACTCCGTCGACCACAAACATGGAAGCCACTTTTGTGGAGACAACTAATCCACCTGTCGAAACAGAACTTCCAATTGCTGATGCAGACACCTCAAATGCTAACGGTCCTGGACAAGAAGTTCTTGTCGAAACAAACGTCAAAGCTCTAGAAGGAAGCGATAATCTAGAAAAGAAGAAACCATCAGAAATGGAGGCCACTTCTGAAGAGATACTCGACACAACCATGGCTGATGCAGGAGAAAAAGAGCTTGGAAAAGCTGAATCTACAACTCAAACTACCTCTGCTAAAGAGTCAACTAACAGTGCTGTCAGTGACCAAGAGCTCTCTGAGATGAAGAAAAAGAGCCCTTTGGCAGCTTTGAAAATTATGTTGAGTCTTCAAAGTTCGTCAACACATTTGACCACCAGCTCTTCGACTACCTCTCTAAACTCTATCAATCAAGAATCGACAGGAGAACTAATTCGACGGTTGAAGGCTAAAATATTAAATGGGAACCTTGTGACGAAAATCGAACAAAATCCTTCTGAGTGTCCTGAAATTAAGTCCCTCATTCAGAAGATAAACAAGTCAGGTCCTCCTCAAGATTTTCTCATCTTAATGATCGAGTTTGGTTCTCTCTTCGAGCAGCTTTCTCTTCTAATCAAACAACGATCTAACACTCTCAAGCAGAAAGACCAAGAAGTTCGACTTCGTGAAAAGGAACTCAACTCTCTTAAGGTTGCTCAAGGTAATATCGAAGCTCTTGAAGCACAAACGGAAAAAGATAAAAAAGAACTTGCTGAATGGGATCTGAAAATCCAACGCTACGATGAAGAGATGAAAATTCTTCAAACAAAAATGTCGAATGCTAAGTACCAAAAAGGTTTAGTCCAAGAAAGGATGAGCAACTCTTCCTCCTCGAAAAAGGAAACTGAAGCACTGACAGCCATAGAGCACTTGGAAAACGCCAATCAACGCCAAGTTACTATTTCCGAACTCGACAAAGACTTAAACCTTCTTGAGACTTCCATTTCTTTGAGTGCTAGCATTCTTGAAAGGCTCAAGGCCTCTTTGAAGAACTTTTAAAAATTCTGTAACAGTTTAGAGATTTTACAATGGTTATGTAATTTTGGTTTTGTACTTTACATTACCATTTTTGAACAACTCTCATTTATCTACGTTTGTTCAATTTTTATCTCATTCAGCGTTGGCTTATACTGTTTCAAGTACTTGCCATTAATTCTAAATACTCTGTTCTCGTCACCTAGTTCTTCGACTTCGTAAGCGCCATTCGAAAAACATTGCAATACGCGAAGTGGACCTTCCCACCCTGGTGACCATTTACCTAAGACTCTATCTTTTTTGTCCATAGGCAACAAGGTTTTCCACACTAACTCTCCTTCTTCAAAGGTTTTCAACTTAACCTTTTTGTTATAAGCTCCAGCTACTCTTTCTTTCTGACGAATAAGTATCTCTAAAGCTAACAACCTTTCTTCGTCTAAATCAACCAATTCATCGAGCATCATATTCCAATAATGTTCAGAAGGAATTTCCCACTGCCTCTGAATTCTTGTTGATTGTAAACAAATTTCAACAGGTAACACTGCATCATGTCCAAATGTTAGCCTGTAAGGAGTAGTATTGATAGATTCTTTAGGTGAAGTTCGACAAGCCCACAATATTTGATCAAGAGTATTATGCCAATTTTTGGGTTTTCGCCCAACATGCTTTTTAATCAAATTAATAATGATTTTATTGGCAGCCTCTACCTGACCATTAGCTTGTGCGTAGTACGGTGTCGAAGTTAATAACTTAAAACCAATTTCAGCAGCAAACTCTACCATTTTTCGACCAGCAAAGACAGTACCCTGATCTGTCGTAATGGTTTCTGGAATTCCATATCTATAAATGATATGATTCTGAATAAACTTTACGACTGCCTCTTGATCAACATTGGCTAAGGGTATTGCTTCAACCCATTTGGTAAAGTAATCAATCCCTACAAGGATGTATCTATGGCCTTTTGATGAAGTTGGTTTTATCTCTCCAATCACATCTAGAGCCCAACCTCTAAATGGCCAAGGCTTAACTATAGAATGTAACTCATTTGCAGGCACACGTTGTATCCCAGCATGCTTTTGGCATTCTTGGCATCCTTTGGCAAACTCTATGCAATCTTTCAACATAGTTGGCCAATACATTCCTTGTCGAAACAATAACCATTTCATTTTGTGGCCTACTTGGTGTGAACCACATGCTCCACTATGCGTATCGGAAACTGCTAAATATGCCTCATTCTCGCTAAGACATTTTAATAACACTCCTTCAGGAGTTTTCTTGAACAATTCGTTTCCAATTATCACATAACTTAAAGCTCTGTACTTTACTTTTCTATTAGTGTTTCCTGTAGGATTTTGCAAATACTCTACAATAGGCTTCCGCCAATCATTATCAATCATATTGTCAAGAGCAAAAATTTCCGCTAAATCAAAATCATCAACAATGTGACGTTTTTCGACAAATTCTTTACTTGTATTTATTGCCCCCCAAGTTTTTGGTGTTGATAGTAATGTTGAAGATGTATCATTATAAAGAGAGTCGTTTGAAATGAGTTTGTCTTTTATCTCAATCAGCTCTTTTAGGCTTTGTTCTGAGACTTTGTAGCCTGAAGCTATTTGTGCCAACTCATTTGCCACTTGACTTTCAATTCGTGGTAAATGTTCTAGGTGTACAGTTGTAAAATTTTGTAACATAGTATTGGCAATAATAAAATACTTGATAAGGTGCTCCTTAATACATTTGTATTCCTTGGTTAACTGTTTGATAACTAGCTCAGAATCACCTTTTATTTCGACATGATCTGCCCCCAATTCGAGCAAAATTTTAAGGCCTACAATTAAAGCCTCATACTCCGCCTCATTATTGGAGCAAGATTCTCGAATTCTAAACTTATACTTCGTTGGGATGTTAGTAGGGGTGATGATTAAAACACCAATCCCAACTCCATTTTTATGGCTTGAACCGTCGAAATATAGCTTCCAAGGACGTGTGGCTACAATATTTACCATATTTTCGACAACAGAGTGGTCCACTATAAAATCAGCAACCACTTGTCCTTTGATTGACTTGAGAGGTTGATAAGTTAAGTTATATTCTAACAAAGCTAAAGCCCATTTACCAATTCGACTATGTAGCATTGGTTTTGATAACATATGCTTAATAACATCAAAATGCGAATAAACATAAACATCAGCTGGCTTTATATATTGCTTTAACTTTGTACATAAGAAATACAAGCAAAGGCACAACTTTTCTATTGGGCTATACCTTGTTTCAGCATCAATTAAAACTCTACTAAGGTAATAAATGGCTCTTTCAACACCATTATCATCCTCTTGTGCTAACATGCTACCTATTGTGTTATCAGAAGCTGCTATATACAATTTCAGCACTTTATTTCTAATAACAGGCAATAAAATTGGTGGTTTCATTAAATAAGACTTAATTTCATCAAAAGCTGCTTGATGGATTTGTTCCCACTTGAACTCGTCTTCTTTCTTCAGTCTCAACAATGGCGAAAATGCTTGCGTTTTGCCACTTAGATTTGATATAAATCTTCGAAGGAAATTAATCTTTCCCAATAATGACTGAAGTTCTTTCTTGGTCGAAGGAGCTTTCGTTTCCATAATAGCTTTAGTCTTATTCTGATTAATTTCTATGCCTTTCTTATGTACTACAAAACCCAAGAATTCACCTGCACGCACACAAAAGGCACATTTTGTTGGACTCATTTTTAATCCATATTTCCTCATTCTTTCAAAAGAACGTCGAAGATGGTCTAAATGACCACTTGCTGAGGAAGATTTAACCACCACGTCATCTATGTATACTTGCATAAAATCATCAATAAAATCGTGAAACATAGAATTCATTGCCCTTTGGTATGTTGCACCAGCATTTTTTAAACCAAAAGGCATTACTACCCATTCGTAAACGCCTAATGCCCCTGGACAACGAAATGCTATTTTCGACACATCCTCTTCAGCAATAAAAATTTGATTATACCCAGAATAACCATCAAGCATACTGAGATAATCAAATCCTGCTGCTGAATCTATTAGCATGTCAGCTATGGGCATAGCGTATTCATCTTTAGCTGTTGCGTTATTTAAATCCCTTAAGTCTACGCAAACTCTAAGTTTTCCATTTTTCTTCATTACTGGCACAATATTAGCTAACCAATCGACATACCTGGCAGTTCTGGTGAATTTGCTTTTGAACAACCTTTCAATCTCTTCTTTGATTTTAGCCAATATTTGAGGAGTGAATCTTCTTGGTGTTTGCTTCACCGGTTTCTTTCCTGGTCGAATAGGCAGTTGCAACTCTACAACTTCTCGACTCAAACCAGGCATTTCGTTGTAATCCCAAGCAAAACAATCTTTGAACTCCTGCAGTAATGTGACAACTTGGGTTTTCAAGGCAGCATCAAGGTGTGCACTAATATAGGTTGGCTTTTTGACTGAGCCATTTCCCAAATCAATTTCTTCTACTGGATCTTGAGCCTGCATACGTCTTGTTGAATCTCTAGGATCCTTTTCGAACCCCAATGGCTCATCATCATAAATGCAATCAAGTTTTTCATCTATGATTTCGCCATTTTCTTCATATGAGTCTACGGCTTCGACAGCCATTGTTTGTTGAATTATTTCGGCTTCCAAGGCCGCTTTTACTTTATTCTCGGCCATGTAGGCCGTAATTCTGTCCCATGCACTGGGTACCGACATCTAAATATTTTTTTAGTATTCAGTGTCCCATCCTGTTGAAGGTAAGGCACCTTCAGGATAGACACCTGCATCTCCCATTATCTCTCTTTCCCAAACAAAACCATGAGTTGGGTGGAGATGAACTGAAGCAAGCACATTATCAGAAGGAACATATGCTTGATTAGAAGAAGTACATGGCGCAATAATTGCCATTTGTTTCTCAAAATTTTCCTTTGTGATGTGATTCACAACAGTACGGAAATAGCTCTGGTAAGCTTCGACATATTCCACTAGACCGTCTTCTTTCCATAACATCAATCGTTGATGTAATGTTGAAGGCACAGCACCAACTCCATGTATCCACTCTCGACCCAGGAGTAGGTTACAGCTTGCCTTGGAAGCTATGACAAAGAACATCGTAGTTCTCTTTACAGTTCCAACAACTACATCAACTTCTATGGCTCCCAAAGCTTGGCCAGATTTGCCCTCATAGTTGGTTAAAACTATGTTATGAGGTTTGAGGTCAGTGTCGAATTTACCTATTGTCTTCAACAAGACTTGAGGCATTAAATTCACAGCAGCACCTCCATCCACCAGTATTTTGTTGATGCCAACGCCATTGACCTTGGCTTGCACATACAGTGGTTTCAAATGGTGTTGCATGCCTAGATCTGGCTTTTCAAAAGTAGCCATTTGATCTTCGACACATCCGTCATTCATCACGTAATAACAAACAGGCTTATGGTTGGCCATGTCTTCAGTAAAATCTTCTTCAACGTCATTTGGAACTGTGATAACATCATATTCGCATGGTAGTATAGACACTACGTTGCAAATGACGTCAAAGTCAGGTTCAGAATCCTCGAAGTCAGAAGTTATATCCTCGTCCATGTCGAACTTAGCCTCTTCTTTTTTTAAAGACGGCAATGGAGGGAAAATTCTTTCTGTTGCAGGCCTTCTTTGCTTTTCTATAACAATAGCTTTGCCTTTGGCCTTACTTCCAGCACCCACCTGATTTGCAACATTGATACTTACCTTTGTTGACCCATCAGTCTTAGTAATCGCATTCTTAACTATCTTCGAACCATTTGGGATTTGATTACTGATAAGTGCTGCTTTCTTCTTCTGCCATTGGAAACGACGCCATTGAGTCTTCGTCATTGGGTTTTTTCCTTTGTAGTTGTTCTTATAATTATACTTAGCAGCATTACCCTTATCTATCTTAGCAACCTCAACACGTGGACTAGCATGTTTGTAATGCTTACAACCAGCATGTATCCACTTCTCATTTGGAGGACCTGCCATTGGAACGAAGGACTTAGCGGAAGCTGATAATTCGAACTCCTTTTTACCTGGACTCTTTTTTGTAATCGGCTGCCTGCTTGTCGAAGGCTTAGTTGAAACTTTAGCTTTGTACGGGAGGTCTCCTTTTTTGAAGTCAAATTTTGGCCTCTTATCTAGTCATTTCCTCTTCAGCTGTTGTCGAACACTACAACCTTCGACACTTTTGGCTGCCTCTTTGTCGAAGACAGCACTACACCTTGGGCAAAGCATCACTTCAGAATTTGTAAGCTTGCATCTGTTGAGGAAATCTATTAATTCCTCTTCAGCCTTAGGGTACACAGCTTGTATTTTTTCATCATACTCCTCTTGAGTTATTATCCTTGTCTTGTCATCAGCATGCACAACACTCTTCAGTTTTTCTTTGGCAGACTTAACCTTATTCTGGGAATCGACCATCTTAACTTCCACCATACTTATATCTACTTCGACAGGCTCTGCATACATGGCTTCAACCTTCGGTAAAGGATCAGTGTCAATCTGCATTGGCACTTTCTTTTTCTTGTCACCGAATTTGAGCCTTCTTTCTTCAATTGCTTTTTGCACTATGTCCCTGAAAAGTACGCAACGGTCAGTGGTATGTCCCAAAAAATTATGAAACTTACAATAACCCTTTTTCTTTCTCTGTTCGAGAGGTGGTACTTTCAGGCCATTAGGCACTATTATTTGGCCATCAGTTACTAACAGATCAAAAATTTCATCACATTTAGTAACATCAAAAGTGTAAGTTTTAGGCACAAATCTATCATTTTTAGGCTCTACTGGGTTATTCCCATTTGCAGGCCTTAATAATTTACACGCATAAGGAGGACCAGGCTTAAGTTCAGCCACATCTATCTCCTCTTCATCGACATCGCTGAATGCAAAGTCAAATTCTTCATCGACATAGGCTATTTTTTCCTTTTTACGAAAACCAACTGAATTTTCTTTTTTATGGAACTTATCCACCCTAGTCTTTTCTTCTTTGAGCCTCTCAACTTGTCGAACTCTATCGGCTAATTGGGCCATATCTCTTAGATGAGACGTATCCAATTTCTTTCTAATTGAATAATCAAGGCCACCAGCAGCCATTTCGACAAGTTCATGTTCAGGCACTTGCGTGAAACACCGAGCCTTCAATAGCCTAAATCTATTTAAATAATCATCAATAGCCTCAGGCACTTTGCGTCGAACGCTGGCCAATTCTTTGAGACTAATCTTCGACTGGCCCATGTAAAACTGTTCGTGGAATGCCTTTTCCAATTGCCCCCATGTGAATATAGAGCCAGGAGGTAAAGTAGTAAACCAAGTAAAAGCATTCTTGGTCAAAGAATTTGGAAAATATTTCATTTTCAAGTTCTCATTTTGTGCTATATCTCCTGCCTCAGTCATGTAACGGGCAATATGTTCGACTGTAGACTCATTTGTGTCACCACCAAATTTGGTAAACTTAGGTATTTTCCAACCTCTTGGCAACTCTGTTTGTAATACATATTCACACAATGGTGATATGAAATTAGGCCTATGCAAACCTATGTTAAGGCCATTTTGCGCCATTATAGTTTCTACTAAAGTGGCTATATTATCTTGAGCGCCAATATTATTTCGTTGCACTTGTCGAACAACCTCATCAGCGTTCTGGTTTCGGTTTACCAAAACTACTTCAGGGATATGATTTGCCAACCCTTGTTGTTCGCCTACAACTGCTTGGGCTTCGACCGCAACCGCTCTTTGAGGGTTACCAGGCATATTACCCACAACATTGGGAATTTGCCTATTATTAACCGTCGGAGTCCCAAAGAAATCTGCAATTCTACCCATTTTATTTGCCAACATCTGATAACTTGTGTTGGTATTTTGAATTAATGGGTTGAAAACCGTGCCAATCTGTTGAGTTAGCATATTAACCATGTCGTGGTTACTGTTGTGCGAAAAGGTGATGTGCAAGTATACACAATCGCAACAAGTAATATAATGATAAATAAAGATCGTTCCCACGGAGATTGTTGAGTTTACTTCTATATTTAAATTAGTAATTTAGCTAGTGAGAAAAACAAGTAACAAATACAAGTTGTCAACAAGTATTGTCATTGTGATTAACATGAATGTAAATAAACAAGTAAAGATGTGAAAACAGTAATGAATTGAAAGTATTTAAGAGAGAGTTGGATAGCTCAGTAGTTATGTAAATTCCCAAGAGTAGTGTTCTATAATATTAGACGCTGTAGCGTTAAGCGCTGTAGCGCTTCAGAATCCGTAGACGCTGTAGCGCCTTGGTGGCGTGCCTTTCAGTCACTATCGTCAGGGTTATGTTACAAGACTCCTATGTCTAGGCTCTAAATAAGTTTTACCCTTGTATATTAAGCTCATACAACATTTTCCTTATGAACTATTACTCCCCTATGTCTAGAGTTAAGTAGTACTTCCTTTAAATGTCTTTAAAGGGTTTTCATTCATATCATTCCTTGAGTTCTCTTTGTGAACCATGTCTATACCCACAAAGCCCCCTTGTTTTAGTTGGCCATTCCCAAAACAAAGTTGAAAGTATTATGACACAAGGAATAAAACGCAAACATCATAATATTACATAAAAGCTACTCAAAGTTCATTACACACTATGAACAATCCAACTACAACATGATTAGCTCATAACAAGTTTCATCAACATAATACAAACTAAAAAGCTCATATTACCGTAGGAAGACAAGAGGAGAATGGTTGCAAAAGATACACTCCAATGATCCCAAGTCACATACGAAGGATGAAGCTATGGCGTGAGCAAACCTTGAATGAAGACTAGAAAACTATACTAAAAATAAAAGCTTAAGAGTGGAATAACAATGGAGGAAAGCTACAATGTCAAGATAGTTCCCTCCATGTTAAAACTCTCTCTACGTATGTTACTTCTTATGTTACTCCCTAAAGAAGCATCCTATTCTAATTTAATCTAACCAAGTCTTAATAAAATAATAATAATAATTTATGATCATAAAACTTAGATATTATTCATAAAGCTACTTTACAAAAAGGTGTGATGATTAAAATCACCAACTATCACATGGGACACATGTAGGAGGCGCCAAGTGTCTTTGAAGCATCCACTTGGGTGCTGAAATGTCATGCTAAGGATAAGAGATAAGGGTGATGACTCATCATTTCAGCAAGTGGCTTTATAAATATCCAAATGTCCCACCGTCATATAGGCGCTATAGCGTCTACCGCTGGCTTACCGCTGCAGCACTCAAGCAAAACATCAATATATTCACAAAGGCACCAAATGTGCCAAATGATAACAAACAAGCTCCTAACCCTTCTTTCCTCTAAATAACTAATATTTACCTAATATAGCACAAATATTACTTGAAAACTTGTGTTGATTTAAGTATTAAGAGCACAAATAACCTATATAAAATAGAGTTATCAGTTACTTTCATCCACTTGTTGTCTTAATGCCAACAAAGATGCATTGGTTAATGCATTAGGATCTCGACCTTGCACACTTTCATAAGAAACGTGTGTAGGAGAAAATGTTGAAACATGAGGCATTCCAGTAGGCATGCCATACATACCCGAAGGAAATGGTGGCAAACTCAAGTTTTGAAAACGTGTATCTAAACCGTTTCCTGTTGCCATATAAGGACTACAATGAGGCCCTAAATAAGGACTAGAATGAAGCCCTATACTTGATGGCAAAGGCACAGACTGTGTTGAACCAACATTGGTCATTGATACTGCAGGAACGGTTATTGATGTTGAAGGGGCTATTGTCCCTACAACTACCCCTGTGCTTACATTTGCAGAGTCAACGGTTGTTCCTTGTCCTTGTGAAATCGCAGGACTAGAACTAGAAGAACTGCTAGAATTAGTACGCACCATTCTACCACTTCTCAAGCGCATACGATTGTACACACTAACAAGTAAACACACAACATCAAAGGCAAATGTCCCACTGGGCGTGCCAATTTGTTTGCTGGTGTTTTTAGCAAACAATCACTAGTTTTAAATAATGTGTTTGTGAGATCAAACTAGAAAATCTCTCGTGACAATTGCCTTTGTATTTTCGTGTTTGGAGAAAACAAATCGTTTGAAGAACAGAATTGTGAATAGAATGAAACAACAATTGCTAGAAAGATAAAGAAAAAGGTAAATAATTGCATTGAAATGTAAAAAGAGTGGTACACAAGCACGTACAGTGACTCTGTTCACTCGTTTTTCGCTATCGTCTGGAAGTTTGAGTTTTCAGAATTCTGTGTTTATGTTGTGACCCTTGATTTCCTATTACAAACTAGTATATATACTACTAGAAGTGCACACAAACAGCGGGTAACTGCCCTTAACTGCTCTCTAAGTTTGAACTTCAATCAAACCGTTGTTAACCGCTTGTCGAAGCTTCGAACACTACCCTGCCGAAAGACCTTTGTTCTATTTACCTATAAAAACAAAGTATCAATTTGTCGAACTTCTTTTCCGTTGTCAACGCTCGAAGATTTCCTTTGTCAAAATTGATAGCAACATGACTTGAATGAGACCTGTGGTTTATACAGTATCATTAATGAAGAGTCAAACCTTCATAATACCTTTTTAAATGCTACTGTCGAAATTTCGAGGTAACAAATATATTAATATATTTTAGGTATTGAAAATGTATTTTTCACGAATGTGTAATAAAGGAAATAAATTGCTACATGACATTGGGAAAATTTTTATATTTTAGTAACGATAAAATAAATACATTATACATGTTAGGAAACAAATTATCACAACCAGGATAATACTTAGGGAATTTTTCGTATAAGGGATCACCATGTCATTTCGGTTATCGCCTGCAACATCTTCATTTATTTCATTCATGCTCTTTCAGATGTTGTCAAAAATTAGAGAAAACCTAATTGCATTAGAAAAAAAAATTGGTTTTTGTGATTTACAGTTGTGTAAATGCATAAAGGCAGAAGTTCGTTTGATATAGGTTATGACTACTGTTGCGTATCTTGGGGCGGATTAGAGTCCCAAGAACTAGCATTGAGGTATAGACATGTTCATATGTATGAGTAGTTATGGAACCAATTGTTTTCCATTTAGGGTCAGCGTAGGGCTCCTAGGTGACCTCATCAGGGTTCAGCCTATCAAGAGCTACTCGAACATCTGCCATGTCCAAAGGGTTGGTGGGCCCAACTATGGTCCACCTCAAGGCACGTGGCTTGCTCTCATCATAATCTGGGTTCTTCTTCTTCTTGCTAAAGGGGGATCCCTGGAAATGCTCAAAGATCCATGCTTATAATGAATAATTGAAATAATTTTGTACATTATTTAAGAGACAAAAAATTAAACTTAACAAATTAAATTTAATACATACCTGAAGTAGACCCAGGTAGCCATCCATCTGCCTGGTCTTGGGTTTCTCAGCGTCCTGGAGCTGGACGTAAATATGGGACGGCGCCATCGCTCCCCACGTGTAACCCCCAGCAGTGTTAAAATCAACGAGAGCTCACAACCACCTACCTTGACCTTGTTCCCAGACTTGTCGGCAAACGGACCCCAACCCAACAAGTACAAAATATATGCTCTAGCAGCATGGTCCCAGCGTCCCGCCTCTAGAGCCCTACGGTAAACAGTATCCCTCGACTAGGGATGGAAAATGGGCCAGGCCGGCCCGCCTTGCCTTCGGCCCGCTAAAAACGGGGTGGGGAGAGTTGGCCCGCCAAGCACAGCGGGTTCAAAACACTGGCCCACCCAGCCAAGTGATGGGTTAGCAGGTTGGCGGGCCGGCCCACCTGTTTTTTTTTTGCAATATTTTTGAACAAAAAACTCACATTTTTTTAACATTTCAAATTCAATAAGATTTTTCACTTGCTTCTTAAAACAGTTTTTTTATAAAGCTTTTTTTAACATAATTTTACTTTAAAAACTCTTGATATATTCAAAATAAAAATATAAAACAACAATAGCATGGGAATTACTAGGATTAACTATATAGCAACTAAAACCATCATGAAATGTCACCTAAAACCATCAACCAAAAGGTCCAAAACCATAATTCAAGTATTGACAGAATACCATAAATCAAAGTTAGGGGTGGAAATAGGCCAGGCCAGGCTTTGAAAGGCCTAGGCCTGGCCTACAATGAATTTCCTAAGCCTGAGCCTTGCCTGTAGCCTTTCATAGGCTTTTTTTTAGGGCTGGCCTGGCCTTTTTATAAGCCCGGCTTGGCCATAAAGCCTATTTAAAAGTCTATTTCAAATTAAGGCCTCTAAATAGTAAATAGTCTATTTTATCAATTTTTAAAGAGGTTAATTAGCCTATTTCACATTAAGGTCTTTTGATATTTATCCTGAAATTTGCAAAAGTTTGACATATTTTCTACCAATTTCAACCAATTAAATGAAAGCTAATAAAATGATGAACACAATTGAACACAATGAACACATTGAAAGCTAATAAAATACTATATCCTTAACAGATGTCCTACCAAAGGGTTGGAAGCTAAAGTGCCAGAGTGTGTGTGGAGTGGTGATATACTTTCTGTGTCTCACTTGAAGGTATTTGGCTCTATTGCCTATAGCCATATACCTGATAGTAAGAGAACAAAACTTGAGGACAAAAGTAGACCTCTAATTCTTGTGGGATATCATCCTACAGGAGCTTACAGGCTACTAGACCCTAACTCTAACAAGACTGAAGTGTCTAGGGATGTGGTTGTGCTTGAAGACAAGCAATGGGACTGGACTAGGGCTGAACAGAGTGGTTTAGTGGACTCCACTACCATTGAGGAAGTCTTCAACATTGAACCAAATCCTAGCAGTGAAAGTATTGATGATGAGGAGCCTGTTCTACCTACTGCTGAACCTATGTTACCTAATGAGGACCAAAATCCACATGAAGAGGTGAATGGGGAGGCTGAACAGGAACTTAACCAAGCTGTACAGTTTCCTCCTAGGACTCAAAGAATGAGAATACCACTTAGGAGGCTATTGGACTGTGATGTTGTAATGGATAATCAAGTGAATGATGATGGTGACTTGGTACATATGGCTATGCTAGCTGATGTTGAGCCACTTGATTATGTGGAAGCCCTAAAAACTATGGAATGGAAAAGGGCTATGTTGGAAGAACTTGCCTCCATTGAAAAAAATGGAACCTGGACTTTAACAATTTTGCCTAAAGGAAAAAAGGCAATCAGTGTTAAATGGGTTTTTAAATTGAAATTGGACCCTAGTGGCAAGGTGGTCAAACACAAGGCTAGGCTTGTTGCTAGGGGTTTCCAACAGAAACAGGGAATAGACTTTGAAGAAGTCTTCTCCCCTGTTGCTAGGCATGAAACCATAAGAATGGTGACTGCCTTAGCTTGTTACAATAATTGGGACTTGCATCACCTAGATGTTAAGTCTGCTTTCCTAAATGGTCCTCTAGAGGAGACTGTTTACATCTCACAACCCCCTGGTTTTGAGAAAAAAGGAAAGGAAGACCAAGTGTGCCTCCTACACAAGGCACTATATGGTTTGAAACAGGCTCCTAGAGCCTGGAATAAAAGGATTGATACCTTCTTTGTGAATCTAGGGTTCACTAAGTGTATCAATGAATATGGAGTCTATTCAAAAGGATCTATGGACATTGACTTAGTTCTAATTTGTTTATATGTAGATGATTTGCTGCTGACAGGAAACAATATGGAGCAAATCAACACGTTTAAGGAGACTATGAAGCTTGAATTCGAAATGACAGATTTGGGAGTGCTGTCCTACTTTTTGGGACTTGAATTTCTGAGAATACCTGAAGGACTAATACTGCACCAGAGGAAATACGCTAAGGAAATCTTATCAAGGTTTGCTATGGCTGACTGCAACTATGCTTTAAATCCTGCTGAAGGAATCTTAAGCAAAAAGGAAGGGGAAAAAGGATCTACAGTTGACCCTACATACTATAGGCAAGTTATTGGAAGCCTAAGGTATCTGTGCCACACTAGGCCTGATATCCTTTTTTCTACAGGAATGCTAAGTAGGTTCATGAATGAACCATTGCAGCTTCACCTGAATGCTGCAAAAAGGGTCCTAAGGTATATTAAAGGAACCCTTAGCTATGGTATTTTCTTCCCTAAGAGAAAAGGAACAGAAAAGCCATTCTCTACTCTAGTTGCTTATTCTGATTCTGACTGGTGTGGGGATCAGCTTGATAGAAGAATTACATCAGGTTATTTATTCAAGTTTCTGGGTGCCCCTATCTGTTGGAGTTCTAAAAAGCAACAAATAGTTGCTCTATCTAGCTGTGAAGCAGAATATGTATCTGCTTGTAGTGCTGCAACACAGGCAGCATGGTTAGAAGCCCTATGTATTTTAAGGTTTTGTATTAAAGGAGGGTATTGGTTTTAGTAATACAAACCTGAAAATACCCTCAGGAGTGTGTAAACAGTTAGACACAAGTCAACAAACTGTTTACCAGCCGATTCTCTAACTAACAAGTTGTTATGAAGTTAGAAAGTTAGTTACAACTTGTAACCAACTTCACAACCTCATACCCAACCTATTAGTGCCTATATAAGGTCTTATGACCTTTACAATTTGTACACAACATATAGAATACATGATATACAATCAATAAAAAAATTTTCTTTACATTTCAGTGCATAATTCCTCTGTTTGTTGCTCTTCTTCTCTCTGTTTACTTCTTTGTGTTCTTGGTAAGTGTTCTTCAAAAGTGTTGAAGTTTCCTTGCAATCAAAAGAGAAAAACACAAGTATTAGTAATCTGATTTTGTGACTAAATCAGAAAGAAAGGAAGAACAAAAGTGAAAGGAAGTTATACCAGTTTCTGTCAGGCTGAGTGTAAGCTTGAGAGGTGTGATTGTTCATCAAGAACAATCACAAGGTAACCTGTAAAGAGAAAAAGAAATCAGTGTTAGGGTTCTGAAACATCAAAACAGTAGCACATCAAATTCACTGAGAGAGTGAAGAGATACCTTATGCGTGTATTGTTGCGTCCAGTTGTTGAGTTTCAGATTCACCACGTGTTCAAGTGTTCAACAACAAAGGAACAACACAGAAATTAGGGTTTTGGTTGTATCAAGAGAAAGAGGAAAAATATCAAAGATCAGTTTGAAGTTTTACCTTCACAGTGGTGACCGGTGGAAAACCCAAGGAGGTGGAGGCAATCGGAGCAGAAACGTGAAACAAGGTCCCTGTGAGAAGTGGTCAGATCGTGAAACGGAGGGAAGGGTTTTGATCGCGGAGCTGCGATCTTTCCATTGCTGGTGTTCGTTTGTGGATCGGAGGTGATTTGCTAGGTTTTCCAAAAAACCCTAGCAGAGCTCTGCTTGGAGAAGAAGAGGGTCAGTGTGTCTGAGAGAGAAGAAGAAAGGAGCTGTCTGAGAGAACAGTGGCTTTAGTCATTAAACCAGGTGTGAAAAAATTGGGTTCCGCATATCCATAGTCCAGCAAGTGCTGGGTTGGGCCAAGTGGGCCGTGTACATTGTGTTTCCTGCACCCCTGCAATTATTCAATAACACCCATCAGTAAAAAATTGAAAAAAATTGCAAAATTTAACAGACAAAACTTCACGAGTTGCAGCCACCTCGACTTACCACAAGGTACAACTTATTTTACTTCATATTGAATAATTGATATTCTGTATTTTAGGTGCATTTCAACTTGAATACTAGTCAGCTGCTTCCCATTATGGTTCTTGAACTTTTTTAAATGCTCGTTTTTATGCTTTCCCTTATTTTATTTCTGGTAGCTTCTGCTTGGTAAGTTTTACTAATACTCCATGTTTCATTTGGGTTATCACTTAATTTTTGATATCTTCCATATAATTTTAGGGGCGATATATCTGTGCGTAATACATTCGTATTCACATCGGGAGTGAAGGAAAGTTATGACAGAGTTCTATTGGCAGTGAATCAGAAGTGGCCTGTTCTTTTATATGGTCCCTCTGGTTCTGGAAAATCTGCTCTCATTGCCAAGATGGCTCAGGATAATGGAAACCAAGGTACATTGTAATGTTTACCTTGTTATTAGTTACTATTTTTTTGTTTGCTCATGTCTATTAATTGCTTGAGCATTTCTAGTTGAAAGATCATATCTTTTATATTTTCATTTCCTCTCTATTTCAATTTTAAGGGTACTAACTTGTCATTATGTGTTTCATGGAGAAAGGTTATCGTGTCTGTCGTTATATGCATGTTATGGAAGCATTGATTCAAAATTGCTTGATTTTTAAATTCTCACTTAAAAGGAACTTTCATGAGTACTAAAATTCAGCTAATAGAAGTAAGCACATTTTAATCTTGAGAGATCCTCTCAACCACCAAGTGTTTCTTTTCTTGCGAACTTTTTTTTTTGTAGAACATTGGTTGGGGGATATGTCTTTACAGATAGGCCTGGGAAATTTAAATGGCAGCCTGGTTCACTTACCCAGGTTTGTTATAATTATTGCAATCATATTTAACTCATGCAGATGCAAATGTTTTGATATCTTCGCAAGAGTTTTATTTTTGTATACTACTGTCTTTGTTACCACAGGCTGTGCAGAATGGTTTTTGGACTGTTTTTGAGGATATTGACAAAGCACCATCTGATGTACACTCCATTTTATTGCCCTTATTGGAAGGGGCTGGTTCATTTATGACAGGACATGGGGAGGTGATTTCTTTGCTCTCTGTTTCTTTTGCTGAATAGAGTAAATTGAATTTTCGCACCGTGGTTGTTTCTCATCATCGAATGAATATGCCCTGCATATATAAAAGCTCTTGTTTAGAGTTGATTGTCTTATTTTAAATAAATATGCCCTGCATATATATAATCGTGGACTAGGATTATGATCGACCTCTCACTGGTGTTTTGCTTAGAGTTGTTTGGTCTTTGGATCATACTGAAAGAATTATAAATTAATCAAGGTAACCAAGACTGGACCGGTCTAGCCGGTTGAAATGAGCACAAAGACCGCTCAAATCAAAACCGGAAATAAAACCGCTCAACCGGTAAAAAACCGCCAAAAGCCGGTTATTTATCCGATTCAGGCGGTCTATAAAAAGAACTAAACTTTTAACTATTTACATATCGGAAGGGTAAATTTGCCTTCGATAATTGAACATGTCGCTACACGTATCCTAAGCTTGACTTTTATAATAGCTCTTCCACTCAGTCTAGTCTAATATTTTTCGATATGGGACTGACTTCACTCATTGTGTCGCCAACGTTAGCTAAGTCTATCACTTCACACTTCAGACTTCACACCTGGGGTGTTCGCGGTGCGGTTTGGTTCGGTTTTGAGATAAAAAGTGAACCGAACCGCAAGGTAAAACTACATGCGGTTTGGTTCGGTTGGCTTCCTAAAATAAAACCGAACCAAACCAAACCAAACTAATGCAGTTTGGATTGGTTCGGTTGGTTCGGTTTTTTCCTAGACAAAACATAATTTAAAATGAAGTTAAAATTAACTAACATAAAAAATGAAAATGGCTAACATAAATCTTTAAGAAAAAATCTACTCAAATATATGTAGTATATAAATTACGCTCTTTTAATTCTTTTAAGATAGTTAAAACAATGTTTAAAAGAATTTGAATTAAATATTTTATTATAATTTTTAAATATAGCATAACAATATGGATTGTTTGTAAGTGAGTCAAATAATTAATTGTATTTAGGCTAGTAAGTGAGTGAGAGTTGAGTTTTAGTTGCATTTAGGCTAATAAGTTAGTAAGGAAGGTTGTAAGTCAATAAGTCTTAGTGTTACTTGCGGTTTGGTTTGGTTCGGTTTCTATAATCAAAACCGCGAACCGAACCAAACCGCGCGGTGCAATGAAAAAAAGAACCGAACTAAACCAATAAGAAGCGATTTTCGGTTTGGTTTGGTTCGGTTTGCGGTTTTCTATTGGTTTGGTTCGGTTTTGAAGACCCCTACTTCACACCCATACTTCCTGATGAAAAGAAAAAACAGAACCAGTAGCATATGTGCCATACAATCACAACAACGTTGAATGCTAAGAGAACGAAAGTGAGAATATGTAAGGAGAAATGAATAGTTGGGAATGAGAAAAGAATGCTAAGAGAACAAAAGTGAGAATCTGTAAGGAGAAATGAATAGTTGGGAATGACTGAGAAAACATATGAGTACATGTCGCTATTATAAAAGAAGTAGATCTGACATGGGAAAGGGAGTTGCTGCCTCCGCAAATGTCATTTATCGAGGATTGGGAGCATGAAACAAGCCTTAGAGGCATATGGTATGATAATCTGGTATCGGGTGGTGCTAGAGTTTCTTCTGCAAAGTGAAATGTTCTCCATATTATAGGCTGCATGAAGTGGTTAGTAATATTAACTGCACATGTCATTTATCTTGCAAATATAATTATTAAAATTCATTTGAAATTTGGGGTAAATGCAAATATAGGTAAATTTTTAATGATAATGTGAACACCCAATTTTAACCGGTACATTTTTACTTTTTCAAAAAAAAATTACAAAAATATGTTTTTCGCGTATATTTGATTCCTAATCCCTCGAATAGGTCATTTTGCGCTAATTTACTTATTTTGCGTTATTATTACTTTTTTTAGTGGTTAAACAAAAATTAAAAAAAATATGCTAATTCGAAAAATACATAATTGATTAAAATGTTTGTTAAATTAATTTAGTTTTCTTCTTTTTTTATTTTATATATAGCCTCCCGGCAGTTGACACTTATAAACAGGCTGACATTTAATGCAGCAGATACACTTTCTTTCTCTACCTCATGTTGACTTCCATCTCTTTGACTTGAGCGTTGAAGTGTCTGCAACTATTCATCACCCAACTTGGGCTCTGACGAACGACTTCCACGAGAGCACTGCTGACTTACCACCCCGACATCAACTCGGACAGGGTCGGAGTTACCTCAAACAAGCTCAGAGTCACCTCACATCTGTCGCGTTGAGGTATCTCTCTCTTGAGTTTCATTCGGAACAAGTCCTGACGACTATCGAGTAGATTGGTGATTGAAGGGCGCTTTATGAATTAAGATCATGCCCCGACTCGTATCTTAGAAAACACGGCTCTCCACATCTTCTTCAGAATTTTATATATATGAAATTTCAAAATTCAACCAATACTTTGGATTGTGTAAAAAACAGATAGAATCTTTTTTTTAGAAACAAAGAACTAGAGATTCTTCCGGACTTTTCTCTGGTTAATTAGTTAAGGGCACTTCGTCAACTAACATCAAGTTTAATAGTATATACTATGTGCCATGCATGTTGTACAAAAGACAGCCATAAAATTAACATGTGTTCAAAGTTCAAACTACGATAATCATTTAGTATTGATTAATAATGAATATTTTCATGGTGAGTGGACGAGTGGTGAATTAAAAGGTATTAGTCTACTATCTATCTATACCATTTACCCACTACCAAAATTACAATTTTATCCTTTTCATTTTTTCACTTTTTCAAATTTTTTCACTTTTTTACTCTCTCACACACTTTTTCACTCTCCCTCACTTTTTACTCTCTTCTCCTATTTCTTTTTCCAATTATCTTATTTCTCTATTTTTCATATTTTTCAGTGTCTCTCACACACTTTTTCACTCTCTTCTCCTCTTTCTTTCTCTACTTCTCCCATTTCTCTATTTTTCACAATATACCTACTTTAATTTAATCTACATGTCACCTTCATTTTTCTTTTTTACTATTTTAAAATTTTCAAAATTTGACAAAATTTTAATATTTGTTTTAGGCTAATTAAATCTGTTAACTTTAAAATTGTCTTGATTTTCACAGGATAAAGTTCTGACTAATTAAATTTTGTCTAAGTCCATAAATTACCCACTACCAAAATATCAATCTTATCATTTTTCCAACTAAGCAATTGGAGTATATTTAGGTAATTTTATTTTTTCACTTTTTCAAACTTTTTTACTCTCACACACTTTTTCAAACTTACCATTTACCTATTACCAAAATATCAATCTTATGATTTTCCCAACTAAATAATTGGAGTATAATCAATAATTCAAAAAAAATTATTCATTTTTATAATTTACACAAACTACTCAAACCTACTTTTTTTAAACTTTTTCCCACAACTATTTAAAAAAAATTATTCATTTTTATAATTTACTCAAACTACTAAAATTACTAAAATCAATTAAAATGAGTAAAATCAATTAATTTTTTCATAAAAAATAAAATCAATCAATTTAATCACTACAAAAAATTTCCAAATAACTATTTTATAATTACTAAAAATGAGTAAAATGCCAACGGGAGTGGCAACGAGAGCGAGAGTGCCAACGGGACTGCCAACATGAGTGCCAACAGGAGGACCAACGAATATGCAAACGGGAGGGGCAACGGGGATGCATATTTTACCTCTAATGTCAAAATACAATATTATGGATCAATGTAGTTCTGATTGTCAACGGGGATGCATATTCCACTTTGAATTTCAAATCATACATTTTGGACATTGTTCACAACTTATCAATATCTTCCAAATTACTATTATGACTTCATGGTAATACACCGATCATACAGTATCACCCGTGCGTATGCACGGGTAAAAAACTAGTACTTATTAAAAGTTATTAAGGATATAGTTGAAAGAAAATAATTATTTTTTCTTTGGATTAATTGTAAAACATCAATTGTTTTGACATAAAACCTCAAATATTATAAAATGGATCGAGTATCTTTTTCTATCCCAAACCCAAAATATGAAGATAAGTGTAAATAAAAAATATAAATATGTGGATGTAATTGTGAATTTCTTATGAGCAACCACTGTTTTTTTTTGTAAGAAGATGTGTAACCACTATTAGAGTACAAGTATATATATTCAATATACTAAAAAAAGAGTACAACGTACTATTCGTAAAAAAAACCTATTAGAGTACAACTTAATTGATTTGTTGATGGTTTGTTTAAATCCTATATATATGTAGTATATTACGCTCACAAAAAGATAGCTAAGCAACCCATTTAATTTACTTGCATTCAAGGTGCTCAGTGCTCTATATACATTTTTTTAAACACAACACAAACATTGCACTCTTTAAAACTTGTAAGAAACAAAATCTTCATTCATATCGAGGAAGGAAAGTGCTGCCATTAAAATCATGCGGGATCAAGTGTTCAAAATTTTTAAAAGCACACATCGTTAAAAATATAATTAAAAACAATTTTAATATATTTAAATAAATAAATTATATAACTCATACTTGTCCTCTAGGTAATTTCATATTTTGAAATCATTGAATAATGAGTTCAACCTCAATGTTATTAAATACATCTCTCACAATATAAGTCACTAGACAATTCACTACAAAAAAAAGCAGTATAAGCGACGGATTTTTTCGTCGCTAATGACCAAAAATCCGTCGCTAATGTGCTTTAGCGAGGGAATTAGCGACAGAACAAATCTATCGCTAAAAAAGGCCTCGCTACTGGTTAGCGACGGAAGTTAGCGACGGAATTTAGCGAGGGAATTTCCGTCGCTAATCACAACTTATTTGCTTCTCTATGAATATCCCAAATCAGTTTGCCTAAGTCTTCCTTGCTGCTTTGGTTTGGTTAACTTTGTCCCGCACCCAATCAAGTAAATAACTTAAAATATGCCTCACATTTAAATTACGATATATATATATATATATATATATATATATATATATATATATATATGTATAGGTTTTTCATCTTGTTTTCTTTTTCGGAAGAAAAATAATCTAGTGGTTCAACAACCATCCAACAGAACCAAGAAATAACTTTTCTGATTCCAAGATGATACACCATTTTTCTTACTATTTTCTGTGTAAAAAATATTGAGAAACTTTCAAAGTAAAACCTTTTGAAGGGTACACACCAGCCACCTTCATCTTTAAATTTAAAGGCTAAATTGAATGTAAGTGATTTGAGAAGTAAATTTTAGGAGGAAAATGATAGGAAGTAGGGCCCCACAAATCATGGTATGAGTGTAGAAATAATGGTGTGTAGGTCCCACAAATCATGATATGAGTGTAGAAATGAGGGTGTGTAGGTCCCATAAATAAAGAAATATATAAAGTGCAACGCTAATCAGTGTGTTTCAGGGTATTTTAGAGTTCAGAACAAATTTTAACAGTTCAAATATGCGAAATTCGTTCCTCAATAACCGGTTTGGTGGAAAAAATTAATTTCGTGACAAATTACTTAAAGTGCAACGATAAGCGGTATGTTTTGTGGTACTTTAGGATTAAAAAAAATTTTAACTATTCAAAATAAATTTTTTAATAGTTTTTTTAAGGATGTTTTTTTTTGTTTCCAAAATAATTGAATAAATAATTAACCAACAGACTTGTATTGAACCAAATTATTAATTTAAATGATATAATAAATTATGTATAATATTGTATATATATATATTTTTTTTTTCAAACAATCATAACTCTCAGTTCAATATGAAAATCAAGAACTATACTCTATGGAGCCACAGGAAACGATATGTAGGACCATAAAAATCCAAAGCTTTTACAAACTTTGATGCAAGGTTATGGCCCCCTGATCCATTTTAGTTGTATTAAGCTAGACAGACACACAAAAGGCTAATAAAGAATAGTGGAATACAGTAGATCCAACCCATTTGTGTCTGTTCCAAACCACATAGTACATTATTGCCCTCTTATATATTTAATGAGATATACTCTCTCTCTTACAAAATATATAAGTAAAAATTGGTCAACAGTGGATCTATCTCGTCCAAATTTGGAATCAGATACATTAATTTTTGTTGACCAGTTATATTCTGTAATAGATAGAGTATCGACTTTTCATTTAAAAATTTGTTATCTAATTAATTATGTCATCAGGAAAATATATTTTTGGAAGGGATGTGTATTTTTTTAATAAACGAGGTATCCTCTACGCGCAACTGCAAAAACTAATCCCTCGAGCTGGTAGGACCACAATGGGTGGCAAAGCTCCCCCTCAAGATATTTAACACTGATGCATGCTCAATGCTGGATTCAAACTCAAAACCTTGGTTAAGCTGAAAGAGACCCCAACCATCATATCCAAGTGCTCTTTGGTGAAATGTATGTTATGAAAAGTGGTAGAGTGTTTATTTATGAATTTATATGCATTTCTTTGGTCAAAAAATTTATATGCATTTATTATGTATAAATTTTACAGTGGACTAACTACAAATTACCTAAACCGCCACTAGCATTTGATGATGGCGGTTATAATCGCCGCCGCTTAGAAAACCAATCACCGATGTTTCTCCATTTTGTGGTAGTGTGTACGTCAGTATTTGTCCTAACCAAAAAAAGAAGTGAGTTTATTCGTAACTAATTTATACGTCACCTATATTATAAATATTGATCAGTCGTGAGTGTAAAAAAAATTTACACACATTATATAGGTAATAATTAACTCTTTTAATTATTGGATTCATAAATTATATTAGTATATCAACCAGCTTTCCCCCATGCCACCATCTGCCCACTTTTCCTAGTGTCACACAGTACTACTAGTTTTCTTTGTCTAAGACACTAAACAAACAGTGTGAAAACTGAAAAGTGGTACTTGGCAGCCACTATGGGGAAATATTTTCCCCACTTAGGGTGTAGCTTTCTCTTCTTTTAGTATGAAGTCTCTTGTTTTCCTACTACACTGAATGATTAGTGAATTAAAGGAGATTTGGGGAAGATACCAGTGAATCTTTTATTCCTTTAATCTGCTTAGTTTAACAGAACAATATGTTTAAAGCACTTTTTTTAAATAGAAAATTAGAAGATTAGTTGGCCATATTCCAAACTTGCTAATGTTTTAATGCATTTCTATAAACTACCAACCATGAACTACCCTATCAGCCAAAGGCTTACCAACAAAATTAAAATCACACCAACCCTTAATTACTTTAGTTTGGTATTACTTTTTCATGATTTATGATTCTTGTACATATCAAGCACCAATCAATTAGGAATATTTAGACATGTGTGGAAAAAAGAAGCAAAAAATTTCAAATTTCAAATTTCAATTGATCAGAGATTGTATTTGGTACACGTGTCAAGTTTTTGAAAGTCACCTAGTGCTACAGAAGGGAATGAGTGTATTAAGCCTATTAGTGATGTACTTTTTTTAATATGGATAGAGTAAGTGCCGGTTGAAACTTACATACACGGCTGCGAGGTCTCGAGTTCGTACTTGAGACATGATATTTAGTCCGGCAATTTCAACATTTGTCTGTTGAACTAAACTTTCAGAGGGTGATATATTTAATTAAATAGCAAGCATAATTTTATATTTTGCTTAAACATATCATCCAAGTTAAATCAAACATAGTTTTCATTGAGAGATAGGTCTCTCCAAACATGTAATAATAATATTGATGATATTTTTATGTCAAAGAGATAGATATAGGTCAAGGTCCTGAATTGTTGCATATTGGGAAGAGCCTAACTAACTAGTATCAAATTCTACAGTAAAGAAAATGTGTTGTTTTTGGGGATTTAATTATTGTGTGTATATTGTACATTGCATCTAATTTTCAATCACATGGGTTGGTTTAGCCGATTAGGGATAGTAAGAATTGAGAAATGAAGAGCAAGAAATTTCCTCTTCAACGCCTTCATTGATGGCAGTAGCAAATTTGAATTGTAGGATATTGTAAGTATATTATTTGGATTTCAACTAAACAATGTAGGGTGTTTTTTTTTACCCCCTTGAACCCCATACCCCATTTTTAAGCTAAATCTCCAAAATACCCTTAAAAATTTTTTTTTTACAAATTTCCGGAAATACACATATTTCTGGAAGGCAGAAATATGGGTTTTCCGGAATACCTCTTTTGGTATTTCCGGAAGCCATTTTTTTATTTAAAATCGCGCAAAATAATTGTAACCGAACGTGAAATCAAATTACGCGAAATAATACAGTAAAAATACAAAAAATAATACAACTAAATGTTTAAAATCTGTAAAGCAGCCAACAGACTATCATAGACATCCTCAGGAATGCCGTCGACTCCGTCAACTGACAAAAGACGATCATAGGCATCCTGGACATGCGTAGCTGCTGTCATGCTGGACTCGAATGGAAATGGTAAACTAATGCGTAGCTGCTGGTATCTATGCGTAGCTTCTGCCTTCCGGAAATATGTGTATTTCCGGAAATTTTTAAAAAATATATTTTTTTTAAATTAAAAAAATTTATGCGAAATAATTAAATGTAACGAAACTTGGTAGAACTAATAAACAATAATAATCAGTATTAATACAATAAAAATACAAAAAATAATACAACTAAATGTCCAAAAGCTGTAAAACAGCCAACAGACTATCATAGACATCCCCAGGAATGCCGTCGACTGCCAAAAGACTATCATAGACATCCTGAACATGCCTAGTTGCTCTCTCCATCCGGGACTCTAAGGGAAGTGGACCAACATCCTCTGGAGGCGAAGGCGGAGCTGGAGGTGAAGGCGGAGCCGGAGTTAGGCGGGGAATGGATACTCCTGGAAGTACCATGGTAGGTACTCGTCATCACAAGCACTCTGGACGGGTGTCCGCCGACCGCTGTCCCTGAAAGCCCGCGCTGGGGACTGATAGAACATCAGCTGCTGTACTATGACCTCCGGAGATGGACGTGGGCCCGAAATAGGTGGATCAGGAATCTGCTGGACATATCCAAACTGCCAACATACCCTGTCTAGCATATAAGGCACCGCCACATCCCCCACAGCAGCCAACCTCTGAATAATGAAATGTTGTGAAACCGGAGGTACTGTCTGTGGTCGTCTCAGGGGCTCCATATGACCTGCTCCCTCTGCAAGTCATCCAGCAGCTGCCGAAACTCCGGAAGCTTGATACTACCGCACTTCTTGTTCGCCCCACCTGCTGCAACGTGGAAGTCACTACAAGAATAATTGATTTTTCTGGCCAGGAGTTTCCGGCGGATAGGGATCCGCCGCAAATATTCAGGCGGATTCTAGGCATTTTCGGCGGATTTTATCCGCCGCAAAGTTACCGGCGGAATAATTGACGTTTGCGGCGGATTAATATTCGACTTGGCTTTTGCGGCGGATTTATCGGTTTTTGCGGCGGATTTGGGATTACAAAAATTTATTTTTTTTACGAGATTTTAACAATCCGCCGGTAAGGTTATTTCCGGCAGATATTTGCCAATTTTGAATTTCATAAACCGCCGCAAATTCATCTCCGTCCGCCGAAAATCCCCTCGTCCGCCGAAAATCCCATAAATCCGCCGGTAACTGCCGTTTCCGGCGGATCTTGCATTTTGACCGTTTGACTTCGTTTCTCCTATATAAACCCCTTCTCCCCTTCTTCTTTTTCACACCTCTACCAATACTCTCATTCTCTTGATACGGCACTCTCTTAATACGGCACTCTCTTGAGCATTGTCGGCAGCGGCTCCAATAGAGTGGCGTATGTCTCCATTTTTTTGTAAAATTTTTCACATTGTCATGAACACCCTTCATCTTTTTCGTTAAAAGTAACCCCTTTATCAGTAAAAAGCTCCTCCTCATTATTTTCACCACAAGAGACATATACGCTCATCAAACGCTCGGTATCATCCTCCAACTTAACAACCCGTCCTTGCAGTTCCTCAAACTTTCTATTTAGAGATTCAATCATCTTTTCAAAAGATGGTTTCTTGTGAAACTTTCTATTTTGAAAATATGGTTGAATCTCTAAATAGAAAGTTTGAGGAACTGCAAGGACGGGTTGTTAAGTTGAAGGATGATACCGAGCGTTTGATGAACGTATATGTCTCTTGTGGTGGAAATAATGAGGAGGAGCTTTTTGCTGATAAATGGGTTACTTTTAACGAAAAAGATGAAGGGGTGTTCACGACAATGTGGAAATTTCTTTACACAGAAATGGAGACATACGCCACTCTATTGGAGCTGCTGCCGACAATGCTCAAGAGAGTGTCGTATCAAGATAATGGCGTAGGTCTCTGTTTAGGGGTAGCAGACATTAAATATATAAATGATAAAAAATAATAAAAAACTATAATACTCATAATAATACAACAACATATCCGACACTAATAAACGGTCAAGATCTTGCCGACACTAAATAGTCAATAGTGATTAGTGTCGACACTAATTAACGATCAAGATCTCGCCGACACTAAATAGTGTTGCGTGATTGTTGAATAGTCAATAGTGATTAGTGTCGATACTAATTAACGGTCAAGATCTTAGCAACACTAACTAAACAGTGAATATTGATGTTGGTTATTTGCGGCGGATATTTGGGTGTTTACGGCGGATATTGGGTATTTGCGGCGGATATTTTTTGTATTTGCGACGGATTGTGGGTTTTTGCGGCGGATATTTTGGTGTTTTTAAAAAAAAAGGCGTGGTATTTTAATTTGAACTATCCGCCGCAAAGACCCAGAATCCGCCGCAAATCTCCGTTTAAAAAAAACCCGCAGATATTAAATTTCAAAATCCGCCGCAAAGACCAAAAATCTGCCGCAACGGGTCTTTGCGGCGGATATTACCTTTTGACCGTTGGCTCCGTTTTCCTATATATATCCATTCCCCACTTCTCATTCTTCACACTTCTAACAATCCTCTCACTCTCTTCTTAAAATTTCTCTTTTACTCTCTCCAAATTCTCTCCTTCTCTACTAAATCTCTTTTTGAAGTGTAGCGCTTCCTCCCTACGAATTGTCTTCTGCTCTCATTGGGAAATTTCTTCAAGGTATGTTTTTGATATGAGTTAATAGTTTTAGTTTTTAATTTTTTTTAATATTCGTTTTTAAATTATTTTATAATAATATGAGTTTGTTACTAATTGTGTTGTTTTTTGTTTAGGTATTGTTTGGGTTCCTCCTTTTTCCTCTCTGCTTGAGTTCAGGATAAGCTTCAAGCCAGAGCCTTCTCTTCACTACGGTTAGTTGTTAAAGTAATTAATAAAATATTACTTACTTCACTATTTTTAGTAAAATTTTGTTACAAATTTTGTTTGCAATAATAATACAAAATACTTTATATTGAAAAAACTTATTTATTAAGTTCACTTATAAATTTTATTAACATATATTGTCTTATAAAAATTGAAATTTAAAATTAAATTTGGAATTATTATTTATAATGTTTAAATTATTAGTATATAACATTATTAAAAAATTAATTGTGTTGCTTGTAATTGGTAGTTTATTGAAATATCAAAATAAAATGAGTAATATATAAATATATATATATATATCAAAATATGAAGTAATTGATAGTTTATTTTATTTATATTGTAGTGTAGCATACGTAGTTCTTGAAAATGGATCGTAGTTGGATGTATGATCGATTGTATCCTGGAAGAACTGGTGTAAAACGACGTTTTGTAGAAGGAGTAGAAGAGTTTATTTTTTGTGCTAAGTACATTGATCATGAAGAATTTGGGCGACAAGGCGGTATTAGATGTCCGTGCTTGAAATGTTCATTTGGAGCTATAAAAAATGAACATGAAGTTAGACTTCATTTGTACAATAATGGGTTTAGGCCAAATTATTGGACATGGAGTCGTCACGAGGAAGGAGCGCCAGGGGTAGCTGCAGTTCCTGCGGTTAATGTTCCGGTTGAAGTAGTAGATCACACATCAAGTAGTTATCCAGCGACTACGACATCTAAAGGATGGGGAATACAACCGTTAGATGTTTATCAGGGAATGATATCTGACGCTGTTGGAGTAAATTTGGATTTTGAAGAACCAGATGCTGACGAAGTTCCAAATGAGGAAGCTCAAAGGTTTTACATGTATTTGAGTGAGACAAATAAACCCATATTTGAAGGATCTACAGACTCAAAATTATCAATGTGTGTTCGGTTGTTGGGTCTTAAGTCTCAATTTAATGTTGCTGAGTTGTGCATGGAATATATGACCAAAATGATGTTGGATGCAACCCCCATTAGAGGGAGTTTACCGCAAAGTTATTATGAAGCTAAAAGAGTGGTATCGAAGCTTGGCTTAAAATCTAAAAGGATTGATTGTTGTGTGTTTGGTTGCATGCTCTATTATAACAATGAGTTTGGCATAAATGATAGAGAGTTGTCGGAATGCAAGTTGTGTGGACAACCACGCTATCATGTCAGTAGATCAGGGATGAGCAGAGGCAAACTGGTTCCACGAAAATCAATGTTCTATCTGCCTCTTATTCCAAGGCTACAGAGGATGTTTACTTCAATGGAGACCGCGGGTAAAATGACATGGCACCATCAAAATAGAAATAATTCTGGTGAATTACGTCACCCATTTGATGGTGAAGCTTGGAAGCATTTTGATCGTATTCATCCAAATTTTGCCAGTGATCCACGCAATGTTCGGCTTGGTTTGTGCTCTGATGGTTTCACACCATATATTCAACCCTCGGCAACACCGTATTCATGTTGGCCAGTTATTGTTACCCCATACAACCTTCCTCCAGAAATGTGTATGTCCAAACCATACATGTTTTTAAATTCTATTATTCCAGGGCCAAGTAATCCAACAGCTGGTATTGACATCTATTTGCAACCTTTGATTGATGACCTAAAAAGGATGTGGAATGGTGTTTTAACTTATGATGTGGCACGCAAACAAAATTTTGTGATGAGGGCGGCTTTGATGTGGACCATTAATGACTTCCCTGCCTATGGAATGTTGTCTGGATGGGGGACACATGGTAAGATGGCGTGTCCGATTTGCATGGTTGACACAAAGGCTTTTTGTCTTAAATACGGAGGAAAAGTTTCATGGTTTGACTCGCACCGTAGGTTCTTACCTATGGATCACCCATTTAGAAAGCAGAAATATGCGTTCATCAAGGGAAATGTTGAAACAGCTGGACCTCCTCGTCAGTTGACACCAGAGGAAGTTTGGAATAGTGTTAGGGATATCCCTCCTGTGGAAGTCGTAGCCGGTGTTGTTTCTCGTCCAGATGGCTATGGACAATGGCACAATTGGACAAAAAAAAGTATTTTTTGGGAACTTCCCTATTGGAAAGATAATCTATTGAGACACAATCTCGATGTCATGCATATAGAGAAGAATTTTTTTGACAACATATTTAACACTGTCATGAACGCGAAAGGCAAAACGAAAGACAATGAGAAAGCTAGGAAGGATATAGATCATTTCTGTAGACGAAAGGATTTGTTGTTGGTTGAGCAAGGTAATAGGATTTTGAAACCCAAAGCCAATTATACTTTATCTACCGAACAAGCGAAAGCAGTTTATCAGTGGATAAAAGAGTTGAAAATGCCAGACGGTTATTCTTCCAATTTATCTAGATGTGCGGATGTGGATAATGGGAGGTTGCATGGGATGAAGAATCATGATTGTCACGTATTCATGGAGTGCTTACTTCCTATCGCTTTTAGTTCGTTGTCAACACACGTTTTGAATCCGCTCTTTGAAATAAGTCAATACTTTAAGAATTTGTGTTCTGCAACGCTAAAAGCTGATGATCTTTCAAAAATGGAACAAGACATCCCACTTATATTATGCAAGTTGGAGAGAGTATTTCCACCTGGTTTCTTTGATTCTATGGAGCATCTACCGGTGCATCTCGCATATGAAGCTAAACTTGGCGGACCTGTCCAATACAGATGGATGTATCCGTTTGAAAGGTCAGCTAATTTTTAATTATAATATAAGAAACAAGTTTAAATTAAAATATATGACTATTATATTAATATCATATTCTCTAGGTTCATGGGCGATTCAAAAATATCGGTGAAAACAAAGCTAGAGTTGAAGGATCGATATGTTCTTCTTACCTACACCGTGAAACAACACATTTTTGTTCTCATTATTTCAAGAATCAGTTTGCTCCTGGAAGCAGTCGAAATGAAGTGGATACTGAATGGCGACATCCTTTGGCTTTGTCTGTCTTTTGTCTACCCGGTCATCCATCTCGGAAGGAGTCAACTCACTGGCTAACAGATGAAGAGTTAAGTTCAGCACATGTTCATGTGTTGATAAATTGTACTGAGGTGCAACCATTTATTGAGTATGTTCCTCAACATTAACAATCGATCTTAATTAGTTAATATAAAGTAGACAAGTGTAACAATTAAATTATTTCTTTTTAGGGAGTTCTTGTCATCAGAGGCAGTACGTGAAGACCAATCTTCTGCTCATATTCATGCGCATTTTCCAATGTGGTTTAGTCAATATGTGTATTCCCTCCCGCCAAATCCTACCAACCAACACTTGAGGAACATATCAGACGGTCCTCGAAGATGTGTTAAAGAATGGCACACATACTTTGTCAATGGATACAAATTTCACACCAATGAATGGACAAAGGGCAGAGAGACAGTCAATAGTGGAGTGTGCATGAAGGGGGTCACTGGAGGAGGTGAAGATGATTTTTATGGTGTGGTTCAACACATATATGAACTTCAGTACCCCCATCTAGATTTTAGTCCAAAGGTAGTGGTTTTTTATTGTAATTGGTTTGATCCGTCTGCTCGAGGAACAAAGGTGAATCCAAAGTCAAATACAGTGGACATTAAAATGAATGGTAGATATCGACAGTATGATCCGTTCGTCATTGCACAAAATGTGAGACAAGTCTATTATGTCCCTTATCCATCAATGCGGACTGATAGGCGTGGTTGGTGTGTCGCAATTAAAACAAAACCAAGAGGTCGCATTGATCAGACAAATATTGATGACACGGTGGAAGATGTGCCATATCAAATGGAAGAGATGTCTAATGTAAATGAAGTGATTCAAGTTGAACCCATTGTTCGTTTATGTGATGAGCCAAACACCGGCGATGAAGTTGTTGATGACGAAGATGCTGATGGTGAAGATGCAACAGACCACATTGGTGTATCAAGAATTCACTCCTCCGATGACGATGATTTGGAGAATGAATGGGATTCAAATTAATTATTTGTGTTTCAATCATTTATATAATTAAGGATGTAATTTATGTTAATTTCAACAATTCTATTTTTAATGAAGGATGTTATTTTTAATGAAGGATGTTATTTGTTTGAAAATGAATTGGGATTCAAATTATTTATTTTAATGAGTTTTGTATGTTTATGTTAACCTTGTTTAGTATATGTTTGTTTGTTTAAATGTATATGTCTAGATACAGATATGGCATCTCATGATGACTCAGGATCCGATCATGACGGCGCATATGTTCCTCCTCCACCTCTCGATGCCGCCAGCACTAGCAGGCGGAAGACATCTACTCGCCTAGGGCGCCGTGTTCAGTCTACGCGTGTTGTTGTTACTACTGGCGGATATTTGCCACCACCTGTGTCTGAGGATGGTGCTAGTACTAGTACTGCAGGGGTCCCATCGATTCCTGTTGGTACTGAGGGCTTATCCCCGACACATGTTGATGCGGATGGGGTACGCACATTCATTGATGGGACTGATGTGATTAGGGTTACACCTGATGGGCGTATCATATTGCAGATTGTTGGCGATTCGTAAGTCTATATATATATATATATATATATATATATATATATATATATATATATATATATATATATATATACTATTTATTAATTTATTTTTGTTGCCCTTTATATAACTTATATTTGGTGTAACAAAATTCATTTTTTTTAATGCAGTTTTATTCCTTCGAAGGCTTCAGCTACCGCCATCACAAAAACAATCAAGGAGAATTTTACCAAGAGCTGGAAGAACTGGACGGAAGTTAGAAAAGATAAGGATGCAAATAAGAAGATGTTAAGTTCATTTTTGGTAAGTTATTCGATTCTACGAAATAATTAATTTAATTGGTGTATTATCTTGTTGACTTGATTAATTAATTATTGCCTTATAATTAACAACATTATTATAAATTTCTTAAATAGGAAAAATGTACATGGTATCCAGGGGAGCAAGCCGCAGTTGAGAGAGTGTTCCATAAGAGATGTTCTCATCGCTATTCTGAATTGATGCGGAGGGCGCGCAATACGGGTACGAAGCCATCTTATATGGGAGACTCAACTTGGGCTAAGTTTAATGAGTATTGGCAGACAGATGAAGCATTTAAGAATTATTGTGAGAAAGCCAAGAAGAACTGTGCTTCTGAAAAAGGTGGCTGCACACACACGGGGGGAGTGTTAATACTGCAACGCATTACATGCGTTTGGTAAATTTATTACTTAATTTATTACTTGATTAATTAATTAATTATTTATAATAATTAACTAGTCATTTTCAATATGTGTATTTAATTAATAATATATATATTTATGTACATATATAGGTGGAGAGGGAACAAAGGCCAATCACTTTGCCTGAGTTTCATTGCCACATGCATATGGTGGAGGAGACTGGTGAGTACGTTACAGATCGGGCGAGGCGTATTCAGGTAAAACTACTTTTACAATTATATATTAATTAATGTTTATTATTTATATTAATAATTAGTTATTTATTTGTTGGGTTATTTTTTTCAGGAGAGCTTCGAGGGTGGGATGGCTGAGTACCATCAGTCACAACAGAGCAGTGGGGCAGCCGTCGATCCAGTGGAGGAGGCTAGAGTAGCTCGTGATGTTTGGGAGAGAGCAGTTGGTCCCCAAAAGACTAATCGTCTAGTAGGATCAGGTGGTATTGGACCGGCTGCTTTTCAAACAAGCATTATTCCGAGTCTATCAAATTCACATTCTGGATCCTCGACTGGTCGCAATTATGTTCCCAATGCTGGTGAGTTGAATGATGTTAGGAATTTGACGCAGCAACTGAGCGAGGCTCAGCGTCAGATTGTCGAGCGGCAGGAGCAAAGTGATCGGGAAATGCAGGCGCTTCGGGATCAAAGTGATCGGGAAATCCAGGCGCTTCAGGATCGAAGTGATCGGGAAATGCAGGCGCTTCGGGAGCAGGCTAGGGTAGCTGAGGAGCGCATGGAGGAGCGCTTTAAGTTATTGCAGGATCAGATGATGTCTCAGCACTCGAGGCCATCCTCATCAGCATCCTACCCGCCGCCGCCACAACGGCATTACTACCAGCAGCAGTATGCACCCCAGTCTCCCCAGCCGTATGCACCCCAATATCCCCCGCAGTATACACCGCAGTATGCGCCATTCCAGCCATACCAGCAGCAGCATCAGTCACCCCGCCAGCCATACCAGCAGCCCCAACATCAGTCACCCCTGATCCAGCCAAACCAGCAATACCCCCAACAGCGGTCACCCCCGCTGGACATTGATCTTAATGTCCAAATGTCATCGCTCAGTGCTTTACTTCAAGATGATACATATTATAATAATGTTGATGACATTGACCGGCAGGCACCCCAGTAGCTTTAGATTATTTTATTTTTTCGTATGGATATTTTATTAATTGTATGGATATTTTTTTGGTGATAATATTTTACTGCTTTTCCCAATTTTTATTTTTTTAAATTAAAAATTAATTAGTTATTGGACTTTATTTTTTTATCAATAATTAAAAAAATTAATAAAATAATATATATTTTTAATTAAATGATTTTTTTTAAAAAAAAAATTATTTTTTAAAAATAATAATAACTTTTTTTTTAAAAAAAATGGTACTTTGCGGCGGATTTGTGTCGTTTGCGGCGGAATTTTAAATAAAACGTTTTTTTTAAAAAAATTATATTCATTTTTTTTAAAATAAAACGGGTACTTTGCGGCGGATACTTTGCGGCGGATATTGGGCACTTTCCGGTGGATATTTTGCGGAAAAAATTTGTCCCCTTTTCCGGCGGATTATCCGCCGCAAAGTTGCGGTGGATTTTGCGGCGCCACTAAATCCGCCGCAACGCGTTTGCTTCGAGCTGGCTACCGGCGGCAAAATTCCGCCGCAAAGTCCAAATATCCGCCGCAAATTTGGCTTTTGCGACGGATTTTGCCCGCCGCAAAGTCCAATTTTTCTTGTGGTGAGTTGACTGGCACCGAAGTCTTTCCGCACCACGATGGTGGGGAAATACTCATATATCCAGCACTAAAATAATAAAAAAATAAATAAGTAATCATATAAATAAAAGTAATTAAAAAGAAATAAAAATAATTAATTAATTAGTTACCTGCAGCAGAGAAGCGTATCCGCCAATCTGCGACGTCTCCCAGTAACAAGCATCATTCAGCTGCTCGTAGAGAATAGCTAGAGTAGCTGGACCCCAAGCCCACTGGCCACACAGGGAAAAGTCCGAAATAAGAGTCACCCACTTGACAGGGACAGATGTGTGACTCTTGTCGGCAAAAATGGTGCTGCCCAACAAGTGTAGCAGATAGCATCGTGCCGCCTGATCAAGATGGCCGCGCTCCATGTTCTGTGTGTATGCGGCCATCAAGAAAGAAAATCGAAATGCCGGTCCCCTGTTGAAATGACATTCTGCCCAGCAGGCTGTGTGGTCAATGCCCAGCAGGTCAACTCCAGCCCGAATAGCATCGGCAGTGTCAAAATCTGGCCGATGCGCCAACGGTGTGCCGGTGAGCGGCAAGTGGAGCAACGCGGACACGTCGTTCAACGTCACTGTCATCTCCCCCCACGGCATGTGGAATGAGCTGGTCTCAGAATGCCACCTCTCCACAAAAGCTGATATGAGCTCGTGGTTGATGTTGCCGAGAGGTGTGATGACCAGCTCAAACAGATGGGCCTGCTGCAACCATCTTGCAATATGTGGGTGGTGTTGCTGAGGTCTCATCTTCAGTATCTCCCCCCCCATGAGAAGCAACTTTAATCTTACCCCGGTCCTGTAAAAAAATAAAAGTAATTAATAAATTATTGAAAGTAATTAATTGTTAAAAAATAAACAAATTATTAAAAGTATTACCTGTCCCGTCTGTAATAGTTTCTGGACGCAGTGGACATGCAACATGTGTAACAAAACCTGCTCAGCAGCCTCATCATCATGCTGAGCAACCCCAGCCTCAGCCTGGTCATCTACATGCATGGCGTCTGGCTCAGCCTCCTGCTGCTGCTCTCGCTCTCGGACACGTCTCTGACGCTCAGACGCGTGTCCGGCCTGTCTAGTCCTCAATCGGAACCTACTCCTACTGCCAGAAGGACTCTGCTCATCTCCTCCCGCTCCTGAATGCTCGACTCACTGAAAAAGCAAAAAAAAAAATTAATTAAAACGAAATTTCAAAAAAAAAAACATTTCGAAAATACGTCTATTTCCGGGATGTTTAGGGAAAAAAACTTACTTTTTCCGAAAATATGATAGAATGGGGAATGATTTCGTTTTTTAACAAATTTTTAGGCGTGTTTTGGTCCATTTGGTCAATTTGGGGGGTATGGGGTCCAATGAGTGGGTAAAAAAAAAAGCCAACAATTTATATGTAACCATTCAAATAAAGTTAACTCTCTTATGCTGCTTTTTCGTCAAATAGAAGACTAGTTTTTGAAATTATTCTATCCAAATTTAACTAGAAATAAAACCAAAATCATGACAAGGAGGAATAGCATTTGGCCTAAGTAGGCGAATAAACCGATGAATAGCAATGAACGTTGGAGTGTCTGTCACATGGCATTAAAAGACACTTAATTACGGATACAGTCTAGGGATGTCAAAACGGGCGGCCCGGCCCGTTAACAGAACGCGGGCGCAAAATTTATGCCCAGCCCGCGAAGTGGCGGGCTGGCCCATCAATTTACACTGAATTTAAAAAAAAGCGCTAACAGGCGGTTTGCCCCGCCACAGTGTGGAGGGAGATATCATGTCCTCAAATTTCACTTCTGAATCAGTCACAGTTTTGACCCAGTTTCAGTGTTTTCGTTATAACTTTCTGAGTACTGGTTGAATGCGTTTGAAAGTTCCACCCTCAGAAACTAGATAAAATTCCCTTCACAATAGGCACCTGTTTTGCTAAGTTTGGTTGAGAATTGACTGAGGTCGTCGCGGACTCTCTTCGAACGAGTTCGATCTGGGCCGAGTCCCGGTAAACTGTTCGAAGAGCCGAAGAGGTCTAGGGGATTCCGATTGCCAAGACCGATGGTCGAGGCTGCCATCACCCTTAAGGGCGAGTTCGATCTGGGCCGAGTCCCGGTAAACTGCCCTGAAGGCGACGCACGCTACTTGAGCAAAGTAAAACACAAATGTGCAAAGTTTAGCATACGAGTACAAAAAAAAATAAAGCACAACCGAGGTAAATAAAAATCGGAAATACGAGAAGCTTAAATAAAGCAAAAAAATTACAGACCACCCCGGATTCGGCCGGTTCCTCAAGTTCAAAAGACTTTCAAAAAATTACAAGGCGAAATGCCGGTTCCGCCTGGAACCCGAAACCTTAGTCAAACTGGTTCCACCCGGAACCCCGGAAACATCTACCCCCAATCATGGTTTAAGCATCGGATCGGCGAGAGTAAATGACCACACGTTCATTTGAAGCGGAGTCGGTCTTGACGATCTCGTTCCCCTCCACGGAATGATCAACGCTCAGCACCTCTCTATCAAGAGGAAGTGAAGGGTGAACCAAGGCGACTTGGTCAAGAGCTTTGTCAAAGCCTTCCCCCGCCATCCCAAGAGCCATCTCCGCTATCTCGGCAGTTTCAAGCTGGGCTTTCCTCGCTCTCTTTTCAGCCTGCCTCAGCTTTTCCTGGAGATCTCCAACCTGACTTTGGGGATCGGTCCCCTCTTCCCGAGCTTTCTGAAGAGCGGCCTCAAGATCGAAGATCCGATTCCTCAAAGTCATGACCAACTCCACGGCCTCTTTCTCTTTAGTCTCCAGCTCGGAAATCCGAAGCTCGAGCTCCTTAGCTTTGTTGGAAGCAGAGTCCCTCTGGTTCTCAAGATCTCTCTTCTCCTTCCGAAGATCGGAGAGATCCTTCTGAGCCACCACTAGAGTGGAAGAGAGTAACTCGTATTTCTTCCTTTCCGCTTCCTTCAGAGCTCGCTCGTCGTCTCTCTCTTTCAGGGCTCCTGAAATGAAAAGAATGCAAAACTAAGTTATAAATATGAAGCGGCAAAGAACAGCAAGGGAAGGAGACGTCGGTTTTCCAAAGTCACCTTTGACCCGGGCTTCGGCTTCTTCCTTTTGCATCTTGGAGACGTCGGCCAGGTGCCTAAAGAGTTTCGCTGCGGCTTCCACCGGATCAACCCGGTACTCCTCAAGGTTCTTTCTTAAAAAGTCGTCATCGATTGGGAGATTAGAAGATCGGCGTCTCTTTGAGCCGTCTTTTTCGTGACGGCCTTTCTTTGACACCTTGGGAGACCCCCATTAGTCTGATTGCACCCTTTTGACCGGGGCCTGAGAGGGGGATGCGTGAGTTGAAGAAACACCAACCTGCACCAAATTTAGTTGACGTTTCCGATGCTGAAGATCACCAGTCGGATCCTCAGCACTCGCAACAGTAATGGCGTTAATTGGCACAGATGGTATAGGATCATCCTGCCTCGGGGTTCCCTGAGGGATCGGAGGAGCGTCAGAGCTGCCTTCCTGAAGGACAGCCCTCCTTTCAGCAGCAGCCCTCAGAATGGCGAATTGTCAAGAGTCATTTGATGTGCAAAGAAAAACAAAAAGCCGAGATTAGGAATACCGACCTCGAAATAGGACAAAAGCAGAAAACATATATCTATTAGTATCCGATCCTACCGAGCACCGCTAAAACTTGTGACCTCGAGCCCGCCTCGACCAACTTCGCTGTATCGATACCAAATTTCTTCGGATCTCTCCAAGGAATCAGATCAGCAAAGTTCGTCAAGATCGCCAAAGATTCTTGCTCTTCGTCACTCAACCTGCTTAAACTGACCGTATAGGAATTTGGGGGGCGATTGAAGTGGGAAAGAGACCACCCGATGGGAAACTTAGTGGACTCCAGGGATTGTCCATCATCACTATATTTACTCAGGTAGCTCACGGCCACGTCATTCACAGGCTCAACAAAGAAGAATCTGTCTTTCCAATTTCCCTTCAGAGAGTCGGAATAGAGCATGAAAACTTTAGTATTTCTTCTGGCCCTGAGGCTCACATGCTCCCACTGATCTTTAGACCCCTCCTCATGCCGTCTATTTATTTCAAATAAAAAGAAAAACAAATTAATAGAGATCGGGCTTTCCAAATGAATGCACATCAGCTCGAAAGCCCTTGGAAAGCCCGCATGAAGGCCCATGCATTGGGGTGGATTTGGGTAGGAGCGAGGTTCAGCGTTCCCAAAACCTCCTGCTGAAAGGCAGCAAAAGGAGGTCGGAGGTTCATAGTAACGATCTTCACCTCGTACATCACGAACTTGAGGGCTGGTGCCCAAACGGCGACATGTTGACCCTCTCCCATGCCTTCTGCTCTCCATATATCTCCTCTCCTCCCAGCGATCAGTTTAACGATGTGTGTAACATCCCTAATTTTTAAAATAACATTTTTAAGCGAACTTTATATAATCGCTAATCGAAGGAATCAATAATACGGAATTCGGGAACGGACGAGTCGAGAAATTTTATGCCAAGTAATTAACCGTAGAATTAGTGGGGGTCTTGACCTAAAAACCTTGAGTTAATGAACTAAGGGCATTATGGTCTTTTCCCAACCATAACACCCTCAGCCCATACACCCTCCAACTGAACCCATCTCACATAAACACAAATTCAAAATCAGAAATTGAAAAGAAGAAGAGAAAAAAGAGGAGAGGGAGGAGAGAGTTGCGAATACAGAGGGAGGGAGAGCTTGATCAAGTTTTGATGCATGTGCTTGCTTCTTCCTTCATCAAGATCAGAATTTCATCCTCTTTCTTCTGGTAGCAGTCTTGCAAGCTGGATCATTCTCATCTCCGCTCTACCGGCCACCTAAGCTCCACATGGAAGAAATGGAGTCTTTGCTCACTTGATGCCTTGCATGTGCACTTAGAGTTAGAAGAGAGGTACATCTGAACCCACTTTATGAATTGGAAGTGTTTTGAAGGTTGTAATGTTGCTGGTACAGAAGGTGGAAGCTCAAATTCGAAATGGCAAGTGATTGAAGATGATGATCAAGCTAATTAGAAATTCTGGGTAAAACCCGTTTTACCTACCTTCGGTAATTACGTCGTATCTCCCTGTTCACGACTCTGATGATCGTGATTCTTGTCCCACTAGAAACTAGACACAAAGATATTCATTTTGGGCACAAGAACCGCCTGATTTCATTGAGAAATGAGAGAGATATCATGCTCACAACTTTCGGATTAAGAATCAGCCACTGTTCCGAAGCAGTCCTCTTGTTTTGTTGATATCTCCCAAACTACTGGTTACATGCAAGTGAATCTTTATCCATCAGAGAGTAGACAAAATTCTCTTCACAATGGGCACTGATTTTAAGGATTTTGGTCACGTATTGACCTAGCTATGCTCGTTGCAAATTGACGGTTTGTTGCTGGAAGTAGCAGGAGCGGATTCGGGAAGATTCGTGGGATCGCCGTTCGTCCGAGTTCGCGAAGCTTCGGCGTTGGGAGCGATTTTCATCGCCAAAAGGTGAGTTCTATACTCACTAGGGATTTTACGGTCAAGTATGTTGTGTTCTGAGTATTAGGTGTCGCGTTTTAGGAAAACCGGTACAAACCGTTTTATGAAAATATCGTTAGGGCGACCGAATTATGTGATTGATTAAGTACTTATGAATTGTGGTTATGATTGTTGATTGCTGTATCATGATTGATTGGATTGTGATTGACCGTATTTGTATGCGTGTAACGTGGAAGTTTCGATCGGAAAGTATATCGGAATCGGAACGGAATGGTATCGTGCAAGAAAACAGCAAATCTGGGCTACTGTAGGACGCGCACGGATCGTGCCTTATGGGGGCACGGACCGTGCTGGCTGTTCGCAGGGAGCCTAGGTTGATTTTTAAACCTCGCACGGATCGTGCGTCATGTTCGGTTTTCAAAAATTGTTTATGTGCGCACGGATCGTGCGCCCCTGGGCACGGACCGTGCGTGGCCTTCGGGTAGTTTTTTTTAAAAAGTGTTTTAGACCGTTCCGAACGATTCCAATTGCTTTCTAATCCCTTCCCCAACCTCATGAATTGATGTTATAGTACCATTGCCATGAAATTGACTGTAATTGATGTTGGTTAATGTTCCGAATCATGTTGACGTTATGAGATTGATTATGACTAAGCTAGGTTATCATAATGTTGAGTTTGGGCGATACATTATGATGTGGACTAGGTAATGGATAGTTATAGGTTAAGTTAACAACGTTAGTAATTTCGTATGAGATCACCTAATGACAAGATTATGCTAAGTATAAGATTAGGTTAAGATTAAGATCATGTTAAGTATAAGCTCATTGTTATGTTCACAGATCATTGTTCACTGCTCATTGTTCAAGGTATATTAAAATATATACATCAGGTTAGGGTGACGACCCTATTTCAGTTTAGTGTGCTAGGGGAGGGGAAGTCATGAGCCCTATGAACCTCGGCCCCATGAGGTTTGCCCACTAGCGATTAGTGGATCACCGGGAGCTTAGTTTGCCAAGTGACCGGTGACATGCTAAAATCATTGTTCATTGTTCATGTGTTGCCTCTTGTAACTGCTTATGAGGGTTATGAGAACAACGTTTATGTTAGCCACATAGTCAAATATTAAGACTATGAATTATGAATCAAGAATAATGAATCAAGCATAATTGAACCGAGAGAGTTAGTAAGGGGTCTCGATAGAACTCACTGAGACAAGTTGTCTCACCCAATCCACGTTGTTGTTTTTCAGAGTCGCGGGTTAAGTTGAAGACGATGAGGCATGGCTAAGGAGACGGCTTGAGGAGTTGCTGACGCTGTTTATTTTGTCATGTTATGTATCTCTCTATTTTTATTCAGTGTCTTAGATGTACGATGGTACGACTTATTTTATGAGTTGTAAATCGCTTTCGCAGACTTTCTATTTTGGTACTGAACACTAGTTGAGAGGTGTAAGGAACGATATTATGTATTTCTCATGTTAAGTTATGTAAGTTCACTTGATGGGTTATAGCATCGAGTTTTAGTATGTGTTCAGTATTTAAAACAGGAGGTACTCTGATGTATGCCAGTAATGCATTTCGGTAAATTCTACAAGTTAGAAATTATCGGGGTGTTACAATGTGGCTCATATCATCTCCGGCCTTATATACAGATCGGATCGCCCTCAACGACTCTGACACCCAGGAATATTCCTGTTGGGTACTTAAAGGCATCAGCAGGGGGACGTCGACCAAGCCAACCCCGGTGCTGGGGTACTCGTCGGAATCACCTTCGGCAAAATCTTCCCCTTTGTTCCGACCTTCAGGAAGACCTCCTTCGTTATTCGTCCTTTCGGCAAAACCCCCTACTTCGACCTCGACTTCAGCCTCGCTATCATCAGAAATCCAGCGAGAGTGGGTGCTCCCTTGCTCCTTCCCATCTCCATCAGCATCAGATTCATCCGACGCAATGACTACTACGTCTTCGGATCGGACCTCGCTCGCCCGACCTTACTCCATCAGTTCATTATCAGGAATCTCGGGAGAGCGCTTTTCCGCTTGGAAGCTGTTGGGAGCCGAATTAAATCCCTCGTGAACATCGGGCTCGGCCGATCTAAGATTATCGTTACGAACTCCTTCCGAGTCTCTAGGATCGGAACCCCAGTTTGGCAACATTTGGACGATTTATGTCGATAACCCGGCGGGTTTGTTTTGTTCTAGCCAGATCGCACCTGCAGAAATGGGGGCATTCTGAGTCAAGTTTAAGCACTAAACAGTGAGTCCACAACCAAGACGGAACCCGACTTGACGACCCCACTTTGTGCTTTTGAAAACGTGCAAACAGGAGTGCCGACTAAAACACAAGTAAAAGAGAAAAAGAAACACTAGAAGCACACTAACCTCGGAAATCGGAAGCTCGGCAAAGCTGATCTTGTTCGCGTGCTCTGTCGACCTCAGTGAACTGAAAGGCAGAGACCATCGCCACAGTAAGTAAAAAGGGAAGCTCGGAGACCAAAGCACGGGATGACGATGTTAGGGTCAGTACTCGGAGCAATTTGCAAAAAACCAGTACAAATGAGTGAGCCACTCACACATATTTATAGTGTTCCATCAGCTACGAATTGGGCCTGGGCCTAGACGACGCGTCCAATCAGTAGCACCTAGTCAGGGCGCGCGAATCGAGGCACCATCATTACGCCATTTCCTATCGAACAGCACGCCCCATCAATAACATTGATGACAGCGTTGGAATCAAAGCGTCGCCATAATGAGAAAACCTCGAGTCACTCGGTTTCGCTTTCTACGAACCTCGGAAGGTCGCCGCGAATAACAGTCATCCACATGCAAAACTTGGGGGGAGGTCGCTTTCTATTAGAAGGGGCATTTGTGTATTTTAAACAAAACTTGGGGGGGAGGTGAACGAAACTTTCTCGTTAAATAAGAGAAGTGAGTATTTATTTTAAAAATAGAGGGGGGTGGGGTGTATGTCATTTAATCGTAATTTAAAATACTTGAAATATTATAAAAAATGTCCGCTACTCCTTGACAACCCAATTAAAATCATAAAAATTCTAAAAAGGTTATTGAAATAAATATAACCTCAATAGTTAAATAAAAAGTTGAAGAAAGGCTTGATGAGAAATGCTAGTAACACTCTTTTTTATACATTCTCTATAACTCTCACTCTGCAAATCCTTCCACAAATATATTGTACATATAATCACGAGGTATTTCCATCCCAAGTAGGTAGCTCAGTTGGCAAGCTAAGGGATACCGAAGGAGTGCACCAAATGAGTGTAAGAAGGAGGTCCCGGGTTCAAACCCAGGAAACTAACATTCCCCCCTCCCCCACTAACATTGCTTATCAAAAAAAAACATGAGGTATTTCCTATCGACCGAACAATTTGAATGGAGGAAAGAATGTAATAATTATTTTGGAAAAGAAACAAAAATACCGGAAGCAAGGTAGAATTTGAAAGGATTAAAAGGGTGTTACATCTATGATGGTGTAGCAATTTATATAAGTTGCGTAGCAATTTAAATTATATTCTCTAATTGTAATTTAACTTTATTTAAATGTTTTACATGCTTATTTTGTTGTTTTGTCGTCTATTATTATATCAAAATTGAAGTTTCTAATGTTGTTATGGATTGGGCCACTACAGCATTTTGCACTAAGGTTCAATGCCAAAGGCAAGCCCAGCATTCAATGGAGAGGATCAAAGACCTATATCCAATGGCTCCCATTGGTTCCCTAAACCTATAAATAAGCATTCAATGCTAGCATTAAAGGTACACACTTTCCAATCCTCTCACTTGTAATAGACCCACTCACTGACTTGAGCGTCGGAGTGTCATTGCAGGTACCACCCCACCTCGGACCGGAGCTCCAACCCGGATTGACCAAGAACACAAATACCAACTATCTCGGATCGGATTTGGTATTTAAGATCGGACACCAAGTCAGAGATACGGTACAGAACAAATGTAATTTTAAATTGACACGCATTTTGGTAGTTTCGAAGCTAAAAGAGCAATTTCAATCTATCCAAATAACGATAAAAAAAAATCATTTTTTCAGTAAATGCATCCAAACAAAAATTACATCACGTTAACTCACTTTTAACTAAAAGGCTTAAATACAGTTTTGGTCCCCCCATTTTAACCAATTCACGATTTTGGTCCCCAAAGTTTTAATTTGACGATTTTGGTCCCCCTATTTTCCCAATTTGAAAAATCATAGTCCCCCTCTTAAATAAGTCAAAATTGAAACTCAATTTTAACTTATTGTCCTATGTGGCAGCCTACGTGGCACCCCCCCCACCCCCCAACCCCACCCCACCCCACCCCCACCCCCCACTGTTCATCTTCCCCTCCCCCCTCCCCCACCGTGACCCCCTCCCACCCCCACCGTGAACCCCCCCACAACCAAATCTCTCCCTCTCTCCTTCGCATCTTCCCCTCTTCCCCACCCCTCCCACCCCCCCACCGTGACCCCTTCCCTTCGCACCTCCCTCTCTCTCTCGCTCACCGTCTCTCCCCTCCCCCCTCGATTTCCCTCTCTCTCTCGCTCACCGTCGCTCTCTCTCCTTCGCACCTCCCTCTCCCTCTCTCGCTCACCGTCTCTCCCCTCCCCCCTCGATTTCCCTCTCTCTCTCTCTCTCGCTCACTGTCGCTCTCTCTCCTTCGCACCTCCCTCTCTCTCTCTCTCTCGCTCACCGTCGCTCTCTCTCGCTCACCGTCGCTCTCTCTCTCTGCGTCTCTCTCGCAGATCCGGTGAAGGGGAAGGGGAAAACGCGTCGGCGTTTGAGAGAGGAGGGAGGTGCGAAGGGGGGGTTTCACGGTGGGGATGGGGGGTTCACGGTGGGGGTGGGGTTGGGGGTGGGGTGTGGGGTGGGACGGGCGAAGGGGAACAGTGGAGGGTGGGGGTGGGGGTGGGGGTACGCCTACGTGGCAGTCCACGTGGACTGCCACGTAGGACAATAAGTCAAAATTGAATTCAATTTTGACCAACTTAAGAGGGGGACTATGATTTTTCAAATTGGGAAAATAGGGGGACCAAAATCGTCAAATTAAAACTTTGGGGACCAAAATCGTGAATTGGTTAAAATAGGGGGACCAAAACTGTATTTAAGCCTAACTAAAATTAATTGATACTCGTCACCGTTCAACCAAAAACACATGCTAAAAAGAGTTAGCCATAATCAGAAAATGCAAAAATCAGACATAACTGTGTTTTACTCCATTTATGGTCAACGCAGCTAAAATTGTACGAGCAACTTAAATTGTAGTCAGTGTTATTAAAACCGGACCGGACCGGCCGGTCGGACCGGTTCGACCGGGACCCGGTGGCTTGGACGGGTCGGTCTGTATGTTGGTCCGGTTCTGCAATTGACCCGGTGGTGACGTCATCAGTCCGGTCAAATCCGCCTTTGACCCGGTCAAACACGGTGTTGACCAAGATATATTTTGCAGTTTTTCGCAAAAATGTCCTACATGGGGTTCGAACTCATCACCTAGAATTCAACCTTGGCACTTGCAACCAAGTAAGCCACAACTTAATTGATGTCAAGGTGTTGCTTTTATGATATATATGTATTCATTTAGCGTTAAATTTTTTTGCCAAGCTTTCCATTAATCTTCCATTTGTTAAAGTTGGTATTTTAACTTTTTAACCACTAAGCTATCTATTATTTGTTGATACTGTCCCGCATTCATTAAATATAATCAATTCCGGATATGTTAATTTTTTTTGCACATTCTTTCATTAATAGTTTTGATTAAACACACATTTTTTTGACAAATTGATTCAAGTTCAACACTCATAAACATGTTAGTAAATGTATAATTATAAATAAAATTATAATAAAATTTCTATATTAATAAATGTATACTTTCTTAGTATATATTATAATTTTTTGAATTTATTTAATATAGACCGGGTCATGCCGGTCCGACTAGAGACCCGCGGTCCGACCCCGGGTCTAGTGACCCGGTGCCTTGACCGGGTCGATGGCCGGTCCGGGTCTGATAACAGTGATTGTAGTATAGTTCAAAAGTACAATACTTCGTCACTCTCACAATAATTTCATTGACCTTTCTTTACACAAGGGAATGGTTATCATAAAAATAACCAGCAGCCAGAATAAGAATTGGCAAAATTCCACTGCTGAATTCATCAAGAAATGAAATACTAACACTGCAATGCCCTGATCATTTGAGAAAAGGATATCCACATACCCCAACATCATTAATCACACAAACAAGCTAGTCCCAGTAGCCTAGTAGGCAACACAAATAGATGAAGCCTGCATTAAACAAGAGGGACCACGAAGGACAAAGCCTTCCTAACTACCTCATTAACTCAACAATTCTCATAGCTGTACCCAGCACATATCTCTGATCATAGCACTGCGAAATGTAAATTTTCACTGTGAAATATTTCTACAAAATTAACATTATATGGCAGTTTTTTTTACCCCCATGGTGCCCCTTCCCTCCCAAATTGATCAAATAGACCAAAATACCCCTAAAAAATGTTAAAAAACGAATTCATTCCTCATTCCATCATATTTTTGGAAAAAGTAAGTTTTTTCCCTAAACTTCCCGAAAATAGACGTATTTCCTAAAAGATTTTCATTCCGGAAATACGCCAAATTACGGCCGGAAGGTTAATTTCGAGGGAATTCCGGAAATACCTCAAAAAAAAATTCCCGGAAATTCCGGAAATTTTTTTTTTGAAATTTCATTTTAATTCTTTTTTTTTTTGCTTTTTCAGTGGCAACCAGAACAAGAAATATAGAGCGAGGCGAGCATTCAAGAGGAGCAGGACGAGGAGAAGAGCAGAGTCCTTCTAGCAGTGGGACCAGAATCAGATTGAGGAATAGACAGGCCGGACACGCGTCTGAGCGTCAGAGGCGAGTCCGAGAGCGAGAACAGGAGCATGAGCATTATTATCACGAGCCTGCTGAGCCAGACGCCATGCATGTAGATGACCAGGCTGAGGTTGCTCAGCATGATGATGATGCTGCTGAGCAGGTTTTATTACACCAGTTGCATGTCCACTGCGTCCACAGACTACTACAGACGGGAGAGGTAATACTTTTAATAATTTGTTAATTTTTTAACAATTAATTACTTTTATTTTTTTACAGGACCGGGGTAAGATTAAAGTTGCTTCTCATGGGGGAAGATACTGAAGATGAGACCTCAGCAGCACCACCCACATATAGCAGGATGGTTGCAACAGGCGCATCTGTTTGAGCTGGACATCACACCTCTCGGCAACATCAACCACGAGCTCATATCAGCTTTTGTGGAGATGTGGGATTCTGAGACCAACTCATTCCACATGCCGTGGGGGGAGATGACGGTGACGTTGGACGACGTGTCCGCGTTGTTCCACTTGCCGCTCACCGGCACACCGTTGGCGCATCGGCCACATTTTGATACTGCCGATGCTATTCGGGCTGGAGTTGACCTGCTGGGCATAGACCACACAGCCTGGTGGGCAGAGTGTCAGTTCAACAGGGGACCGACATTCCAATTTTATTTCTTGACGACCGCATACACATAGAACATGGGGCGCTGTAACACCCCTTTTCTAATAACCTTACTTTTTAATAAAATCAGAGTTTCTTTTTTTTTTCGAAAACAATTTAAGCGAGTGCTACACTTACTCCATAAAAATCAAAACTTCAACTTCCATAGTTCAATTAAAATCACAAGATACATAACACCATAACAAGGAAAACCGTTTAGTTTACATCCACTAAACACAGTCACTACCAGCAGCGGAATAATAATTAAGTTCGAAAACAAAACAATACATCACCAAAAATGGTCTAACAGTATAAAGACAATAACATTAAAGCATAAGACGCCCCCCGGTGCTACGTATCAGAGCATGACACTTCCTACCAAACGAAGGTATAAGGTAACCTTCACTCGTTATTACCTGCACGTTGCCGACATAAGAAGCAACATAAAAGCAGTAGGGTGAGTCTCTTTTCATAATTAATAACATATGGGAATAAGCTTTGCATAGGAAAAGGAAACCAGGCACACCGATTCACAACAATGGAAACAATCACATCAACATTTTATTTCCAAGCAGCACTACACAACATATGATTATGCATGAAATGCAACCCAAACTCCACGGGCACATGCATGTCGGATCCGTCACCAAATACAAATAGGCCGTAGCCTCTGCTCACCAAATAAAACTAGGCCGAAGCCTCTGCTCACCAAATAAAACTAGGCCGAAGCCTCTGCTCACCAAATAAAACTAGGCCGAAGCCTCTGCTCACCAATAATGCACATGTTTCATGAGATGCTATGGAAATGCATCACAACACACCATAATTCAATCAATTCACCATTTAATTCAACTCGCCATTTTATTTATATTCTCACCATTGTATTAATCAGCTCACCAATTAAAATTAGGCCGAAACCTCTGCTCACCAATTAAAATTAGGCCGAAACCTCTGCTCACCAATTAAAATTAGGCCGAAGCCTCTGCTCACCAATCTCACCTTATCACACTCACCAATTCAGCCCACCACTCACACCAACACCAATTCAAATAGACCAACTTAGGATATTGACACGACATAGGGAAAGTGGGTAAAAATAGCCATTTGGACACTTGAACACCATCAGCCCAGAAACACCAGTAAAATAATTTATTTTTGCATAAAATTGGAACAATTGGATAGACACTGAAATTAGCTTCGAAACGCATTTTGAACCGTTAAATTTGGATAACCGAGTCAAAAGTTACATTAAAAACAAAATAGGAAAAATACTTAGACATCCTGGAACTGGCGCATGGGCGCTGGGCGCCCAGGGAGGCAACACGCGCATAGGCGCTCAGGAACAACGGCGCGCATAGGCGCTTGGCGCCCAGGAAGGCAACACGGCTTGGCGCATGGGCGCTTGGCGCCCAGGAGAGGCAACACGCACAGGCGCATGGCGCCCAGGGAGCAACAGCGCGCATAGGCGCTAGGCGCCTAGGGAAACAGCACGCGCACAGGCGCATTGCGCCCAGCACAGCAACACGGCGCCCAGGCACTAGGCGCCTAAGACCAACTTGCAACAAAACTCATTTTTCTTCGAAATTGATTTTACACGAGCCAAATGCTCAGAACATGAAAACCCAATAAAAATTTCATCAAAAACTGAACATCATTTTTGGCGCCCATGCACTAGGCGCCTAGTGAAAACACGCAACCCAACTCTTTTGTTGCCCAAAATCATTTTGCACGAGCCATTTTACCTGAATATGAAAACCTGAAACCAATTTTTACAAAACTATCACCAGAATATTGGGGCCCTTGGCGCCCATGACACAAGCAACTAGCGCCAAAACAGGCAGCACAGTGACACAGAATCAGCAACACGGGGCAACAGGCACAGCAACACAGTGACACAGAATGGCAACACAGGGGCAACAGAATTTGGAAAAACTGGCGCAGCACACTGCTGGGCGCCTGGCGCCCATGACTATGGCGCACAACACAAAAATTCAGCAACACACATATGGCGCCCAAGGCGCCTAGGAGCTTCCAAAACCAGAATTTCTCACTTTCAATCACCAATTTAACATCACCCAACACTCAATTAGATATATATGATTCAAGTGTCACCATGATTCTCAATTTCACCAAGTAGGCATCAAATAGTCATATATTCAAACACATGATATCCAATTCGCATTATCAACAACTCAAACACCAATCATGCGATTTTCAACATATCAATTCAACATCAATCATCACAATACGATCAATTAACCATCAACATCACAATTCATTCATAAAACTAACCTAGAACCCTAACCCTAAGCAATCACCAATTCGCATAAATCATTAAGAACAAAAAGAGGACCCCCTAACCTCTTAGAAGTCGAAATTACTAGACAAGCTCCAAGGAATTGCAAGACACCAACAAGCTCTCCCTCCTCCTTGAGTGCTCCACGAAATTTCTCTCCTTTTCCTCTTGAAATGTCGCGACTTTCCTCTTCTCACTCTCTCCCTATACGTTTCTTTTCTTTCTTTTGGGTGGAATAAGTGAAATGAAATTAACCCCCAAGACCCCTAAGTGAGTCGACTCCTATGACTAGTTAATGGGTCATGGGCTCACTTGTGGATCATGGGTCCCCATGCACACCACCTAATTCGTGACAACACCTCCTAATTAAAATAAAATAAGGTAAATTAATACTAGTCCTCACCTTATAAATAGGTCCAATTACCTCGCATATATTTATTTTATTTTCTACCACCGCATAATTCCCAATTAATTAAAATAAATAATTCAATTAGATAGCTAATTAAATTTGGGGTGTTACAACTCTCCCCCACTTAAGAGAATTTCGTCCTCGAAATTCACCTGTCAACGCCAACACTCTCCCTCTAAGGCCACCTAGACAACTAGTGCTATCTATCATGCTGATTACTATTGCTTTGGTTACCGGCGGTAAGTGCTTGGGCGGCCGTCCCTCCTACTTATTCGGCCAGGTAACTTCAAGCAGTAATAATCAGGCTCACTCTCTACTCCGCTGCGCTACTCTGATACGCTGACTTGGGTTCTACCTCACTCATCTACCCTTAAGGATAACGAAATACATCAATCATCGCAGCCTCACAACGAAATTCACAGAGTGCATCACAGTTGTACAACAAGCCGCATGATTTAACAACACGACAACAACATCAACAAACAACTTTGCCACTCAGGCGACACCAACCACTGAATCACCACATCGGCCATAGGCCTACAACACAAAATTCATCAAAACGCTTCGGGCCATTCAGCGGTACCCTCAGCAAAACAACGTGGGCCATATCGGCGGTACCCACTACAAAACACTGTGGGCCATTCGGCGTTACCCACAACACAACAACCAACAACATCAAAGAAAATCATTATCATCAACAAGGCAACCACAAAGCACAGCAAAGCAACAATGCGGAGATAACTCCGGGACCAACAATCCCATAACCAACAACAACAGCAACTAGGGCACTAGGCCACCGACAACACAACAACAATTACGGGCACTACGGCACCGACAACGCCACTTCAACTTAAATCAACGGACACGCCTAAAAATCAACAATACCAGAACCAGTCAATTTTGCCTTGAAATTAGAATATTCAGTTAGGCCTCTGAATAAGCTTTCCGAAACATTTTAGTTTACTCAAATCGGACTCTTAGGTCAAAAGATATTGCAAAAACATTTTTCCGTTACAATGACAGCATAAACCAAGCGACGCAGGAAATTCCAGCACTCACACATAAACTTCAACAATTTATTTACCCTATCAAACGACCTCGGAATTTAGCAAACAACCCCTCTACGGAAAACTTACGGAGTCTAGTTTCTGGCTATATTTTTAGAATTTCAAAATGACGAGTCGAATAGCACAGTTTTCACAAACAAGGCAGCTGGTCCAGAAAATGGGGCAGCGACTGTGTCCAAAGTTGTGACTCTTCTACAATGCACAAAACAAACCCAAATAACACGAAACTTCAGCCTAAACAGTAAAGCATTTTGTCTAGTTTCCAAAGAAATTGGATTCATTCGAAAAGGACTTCATTTGTAAACATCACAATCAAAACACTGACTCTATGTCCAGACGGTCCCCAGAATTTTATCCTAACTTGCGAAGCCCATAACTGGAGCTATACTACTCCAAATGCGACCAAACCAAAGCCAAAACGACAAGCATTCAGTCTAGTTTCTAAAATTGTAAGTTATATGATTTATCAACCAGTAAAACAGTCCCAGTTTAGCCGAAAGTCAAACAATACATAGAGCACACAAGTTTTTTTTTTTTTTTAAAATCGACACAACAGCAAATCATTACTCTTTTCCAAATAAAACCAACTAGAAAAATCATTCTCCAATCCAACCAAAACTTCACCTCCATACTTCCTCATTTAAAACCCTAAGTCAAAATAATTTATTTCCTTTGATCAACACCCACGTTCATTCATTAAAAATAGATTTCATAACTAATTTTTGTATCCAACCGTAAAATCGTTCATTAGACATTTCAAAAACAATTTCAGAAATCATTTTATTTTTCAGATCTCAAAACCACATAACACGACTCAAGAAGTAACGACCAAAATTTTCATAAAATCCAAGCGTACAATGTCAAACTCCAAGTAGCATGGAAATTGCAAAACAATTCATGAAGACCCTAAACTTACAACACTGCCTGTCAAAACAATCAGGGACAACACCCAAAAATAAACAACTAACACGAAAGATGTCATAATTGTTTTCAATTAAAATTAACAATTCTTTTCTGCTAAGTGAAAGATGTCATAGCCCCTTAGAATAAATACAAACAGCCTCATAATGGAAAACATTTATAAATCAGGGAACCCCAAACCTCAACATTTTTAGGCATGTACTAGTCTGACATAATTTATCAAAACAATTCCCTACAATGCATTTAGACTCCACGTCAAGACACACCACCAAAGAGTTCATATAAGACCTAGTGTCGAAACAATTTTAAACTAGTCGAAACACATGTAAATACCAACCAACAAGGTAAGTTATTGAAGACCACACAAACGAAGTCAGAATTCATTCCACAAGAAGGTTAAAGAATAGCAACCAACAACAGGGACACAAGTTCACACACAGAAATGCAATACAACCTACAGTACCCGCAGGGGTATCTCCCCCACTAGTTCACTTACCATTAGCAACTCTTGGTTTACCTGCAACACAAACACTGGTCAGCACTTAAAAGACAACAGTTGGTCGTACACCGACACAACGACTCGACGACTTGGCCGGACGGACCAACCATTGCTCTGATACCACTATGTAACACCCCTTTTCTAATAACCTTACTTTTTAATAAAATCAGAGTATCTTTTTTTTTTCGAAAACAATTTAAGCGAGTGCTACACTTACTCCATAAAAATCAAAACTTCAACTTCCATAGTTCAATTAAAATCACAAGATACATAACACCATAACAAGGAAAACCGTTTAGTTTACATCCACTAAACACAGTCACTACCAGCAGCGGAATAATAATTAAGTTCGAAAACAAAACAATACATCACCAAAAATGGTCTAACAGTATAAAGACAATAACATTAAAGCATAAGACGCCCCCCGGTGCTACGTATCAGAGCATGACACTTCCTACCAAACGAAGGTATAAGGTAACCTTCACTCGTTATTACCTGCACGTTGCCGACATAAGAAGCAACATAAAAGCAGTAGGGTGAGTCTCTTTTCATAATTAATAACATATGGGAATAAGCTTTGCATAGGAAAAGGAAACCAGGCACACCGATTCACAACAATGGAAACAATCACATCAACATTTTATTTCCAAGCAGCACTACACAACATATGATTATGCATGAAATGCAACCCAAACTCCACGGGCACATGCATGTCGGATCCGTCACCAAATACAAATAGGCCGTAGCCTCTGCTCACCAAATAAAACTAGGCCGAAGCCTCTGCTCACCAAATAAAACTAGGCCGAAGCCTCTGCTCACCAAATAAAACTAGGCCGAAGCCTCTGCTCACCAATAATGCACATGTTTCATGAGATGCTATGGAAATGCATCACAACACACCATAATTCAATCAATTCACCATTTAATTCAACTGGCCATTTTATTTATATTCTCACCATTGTATTAATCAGCTCACCAATTAAAATTAGGCCGAAACCTCTGCTCACCAATTAAAATTAGGCCGAAACCTCTGCTCACCAATTAAAATTAGGCCGAAGCCTCTGCTCACCAATCTCACCTTATCACACTCACCAATTCAGCTCACCACTCACGCCAACACCAATTCAAATAGACCAACTTAGGATATTGACACGACATAGGGAAAGTGGGTAAAAATAGCCATTTGGACACTTGAACACCATCAGCCCAGAAACACCAGTAAAATAATTTATTTTTGCATAAAATTGGAACAATTGGATAGACACTGAAATTAGCTTCGAAACGCATTTTGAACCGTTAAATTTGGATAACCGAGTCAAAAGTTACATTAAAAACAAAATAGGAAAAATACTTAGACATCCTGGAACTGGCGCATGGGCGCTGGGCGCCCAGGGAGGCAACACGCGCATAGGCGCTCAGGAACAACGGCGCGCATAGGCGCTTGGCGCCCAGGAAGGCAACACGGCTTGGCGCATGGGCGCTTGGCGCCCAGGAGAGGCAACACGCACAGGCGCATGGCGCCCAGGGAGCAACAGCGCGCATAGGCGCTAGGCGCCCAGGGAAACAGCACGCGCACAGGCGCATTGCGCCCAGCACAGCAACACGGCGCCCAGGCACTAGGCGCCTAAGACCAACTTGCAACAAAACTCATTTTTCTTCGAAATTGATTTTACACGAGCCAAATGCTCAGAACATGAAAACCCAATAAAAATTTCATCAAAAACTGAACATCATTTTTGGCGCCCATGCACTAGGCGCCTAGTGAAAACACGCAACCCAACTCTTTTGTTGCCCAAAATCATTTTGCACGAGCCATTTTACCTGAATATGAAAACCTGAAACCAATTTTTACAAAACTATCACCAGAATATTGGGGCCCTTGGCGCCCATGACACAAGCAACTAGCGCCAAAACAGGCAGCACAGTGACACAGAATCAGCAACACAGGGCAACAGGCACAGCAACACAGTGACACAGAATGGCAACACAGGGGCAACAGAATTTGGAAAAACTGGCGCAGCACACTGCTGGGCGCCTGGCGCCCATGACTATGGCGCACAACACAAAAATTCAGCAACACACATATGGCGCCCAAGGCGCCTAGGAGCTTCCAAAACCAGAATTTCTCACTTTCAATCACCAATTTAACATCACCCAACACTCAATTAGATATATATGATTCAAGTGTCACCATGATTCTCAATTTCACCAAGTAGGCATCAAATAGTCATATATTCAAACACATGATATCCAATTCGCATTATCAACAACTCAAACACCAATCATGCGATTTTCAACATATCAATTCAACATCAATCATCACAATACGATCAATTAACCATCAACATCACAATTCATTCATAAAACTAACCTAGAACCCTAACCCTAAGCAATCACCAATTCGCATAAATCATTAAGAACAAAAAGAGGACCCCCTAACCTCTTAGAAGTCGAAATTACTAGACAAGCTCCAAGGAATTGCAAGACACCAACAAGCTCTCCCTCCTCCTTGAGTGCTCCACGAAATTTCTCTCCTTTTCCTCTTGAAATGTCGCGACTTTCCTCTTCTCACTCTCTCCCTATACGTTTCTTTTCTTTCTTTTGGGTGGAATAAGTGAAATGAAATTAACCCCCAAGACCCCTAAGTGAGTCGACTCCTAAGACTAGTTAATGGGTCATGGGCTCACTTGTGGATCATGGGTCCCCATGCACACCACCTAATTCGTGACAACACCTCCTAATTAAAATAAAATAAGGTAAATTAATACTAGTCCTCACCTTATAAATAGGTCCAATTACCTCGCATATATTTATTTTATTTTCTACCACCGCATAATTCCCAATTAATTAAAATAAATAATTCAATTAGATAGCTAATTAAATTTGGGGTGTTACAGGCGCGGCCATCTTGATCAGGCGGCACGGTGCAATCTGCTACACTTGTTGGGCAGCACCATTTTTGCCGACAAGAGTCACACATCTGTCCCTGTCAAGTGGGTGACTCTTATTTCTGACTTTGACCTGTGTGGCCAGTGGGTTGGGGTCCAGTTGCTCTAGCTATTCTCTGCGAGCAGCTGAATGATGCTCGTTACTGGGAGATGTCGCAGATTGGCGGATACACTTCTCTACTGCAAGTAATTAATTAATTATTTCTTTTTATTTCTTTTTAATTTCTTTTATTTATATAATTACTTATTTATTTTTTTTAATTATTTTAGTGCTGGATATATGAGTATTTCCCCACCATCGTGGTGCGGAAAGACTTCGGTGCCAATGAACTTCCACATTGCAGCAGGTGGGCGAACAAGAAGTGCGATAGTATCAAGCTTCCAGAGTTTCGGCAGCTGCTGGACAACTTGTAGAGGGAGCAGGTCATATGAAGCCCCTGGGACGACCATAGACAGTACCTCCGGTTTCACAACATTTCATTATTCAGAGGTTGGCTGCTGTGGGGGGATGTGGCTGTGTCTTATATGCCAGACAGGGTCCGTTGGCAGTTTGGATATGTCCAGCAGATTCCTGATCCACCTATTTCGGGCCCACGTCCATCTACGGAGTTCATAGTACATCAGTTGATGTTCTATCAGTCCCCAGCGCGGGCCTTCAGGGGACGGTATTCCTGGGGATGTCTATGATAGTTTGTTGGTTGCTTTACAGTTTTTAGACATTTAGTTGTATTATTTTTTGTATTTTTGCTGTATTGATACTTTATTTTTAGCGAGTTTCGTTACATTTAATTATTTCGTGTAACTTTTTTTAATTAAAAAAAATTAAAATTTCCGGAAATACACATATTTCCGGAAGGCAGAAATATGTCTATTTTCGGAAATTTTAAAAAAATATTTTTTTTAACAAAAAATTAAAGGTATTTTGGGGATTTATGGTAAAATGGGGTATGGGGTCTAATGAGAGAGGGGTAAAAAAAACTGCCAAATTATATAGGCTTCTGAGAGCGGTTTAGCTAGGGAACCTTTACATTGAAATCATCTGAAATTAGTAGCACTAGAGTCAACATATTTCAATAGAAATTTTGAAGCAAGCTAGGCAATGATTATTTTACAATTTCAAAATCACCTGACCCATGCCAGAGAAGAGTCACATCTTTTCAAGAGTGAGAATATCATATAAATTTTGAACATAAGAGGCCTTAATGCAAACAACAACTTAAATTAAGTAGGGAAGCGCCTTGATGCCACCAACTTTACAGGTAAAAACATCAACTCGTCATGATTCTATTTCCTTCAACCCCCTAAAAAATTTAATTCCCCCTTTTTCTCTAGCCAACTTTTGTAAAAAACAAACCATGAGTGGAAAACATGGAGGGAAGTTGGCTTTGTAATAACTAATACTAATAAGTAATTAACTAAAAAAGAAAACCTTAACTAAAACTACCCAATTCCTCTACTTAATCAAAATCAATTAAGAAACTGAATTAAGCAACACTTCCATGATCCGACTCATCATCATAGTAATAAGGTGATAACTTCCCATCTTTCTTGGCACACAGATTTTGGTGATTCTGTGTGCCTACCTCTTGTAACATCTTCACAACTCTTCTCATTGCAGGCCGGTTGATTGGAAGAGGACTAGTGCACATTAGGCCAATGTTGAGGACCTTGCAAATTTCTTCTTTGAAACCAGAATCAAGCCGTGAATCAAGTACATGGTCCACGCCTTTTTGATCCAAAGTGTTGCATGCCCACATGACCAAGTCTTTTTCCCCAAATTCAGGGTCAATAGGCTTCCTTCCAGTAACCAACTCAAGTATGACAACACCAAAACTATATATGTCACTCTTTTCATTCACCCTAAGCGTGTATGCATATTCTGTATAAGAAAATAATCATGTCAGTTTGGCCACAAAATATAAGTTATGCACAAGTAATAAGATTGAACTTGAAGAAAAACTATTGGTAATAACATGAAATTTCAACTAACCTGGTGCAATATAACCACAAGATCCAGCTATGACAGACATTGATTTAGTTTCTTTCCCTGTGAATTCAACTACCTTAGCAACTCCGAAATCTGCAACCCTTGCGCTGAAGTCTCCATCCAACAAGATGTTGTTAGATTTCACATCTCTATGAACAATAGGAGGAACACAATCATGATGCAGATAAGAGAGGCCTTCTGCAGCATCAAGAGCTATCTTATATCTAGTTGGCCAATCCAACAGACCTCCTTTACTGCTATGCAGCAAATCACCAAGACTACCATTTGGCATATATTCATAAACCAAAAGTTTGCAATCCCTAGTGGTGCAGCAACACCATAGCTTGACAATGTTCTTGTGTCTAATTTTGCCCAATGTTTCAACTTCTGCATCAAAACCATTGTCTTGAAACCTACTCTTTTCTATATCTCCACTCTCCAATTCCTTTCTAAGCCCTCCCCAGATCTTTTTCACAGCAACAGCTTCCCCATTGGTGAGTACAACCTTGTAGACTTTTCCAGATGATCCACTTCCTATCACGTTATCTTCATCGAGGCAGTTTAAGATCTCGTCTTCACCGAAACCCAGTTTATGAAACGACATCAATGTCCATTTCGATTTATCAATGGACTTGGCATTCTTGAAATTCCTGTACTTGAAATAGAACCAAGCGACACCAAAGAGAAACACCAAACTGGCCACTATGAAAATAGTTCTAAGCAACCAAACGAAATTAGCACTCTTACCTTCCCCTCTACCATCACACAAACCTTTCAAATCCCCACACAAACCAGGATTACCAACAAAACTATCCATATACATATCCTTAGCCAGCATAGGAGGAATATCCCCAGAAAGACTATTGTAAGACAAGTTCAGCTGATTTAGCTTTAAATTCTGTAAACCTAGAGGGACATTTCCAGAAAATCGATTATTGGATAGATCAAGAAAATTAAGCACAGACAGATCCCCAATTTCATCAGGAATTTTCCCACCAATCTCATTATTAGCCAAATTCAACTCATTGAGTTTCATGAGGGTTTGAATCCCCTTAGGAAGCTCCCCAGAAAGCTTATTGTTATGGAGATCAAGAGTCCCAAGCTGCATGAGATTCACAATACTCTGAGGGAGCGAGTAGTTGAACTGATTATCACCACCTGAAAATTCCTGAAGATTTTTCAACCATCCAATCTCTTCAGGAATCGGACCGGAGAAATTGTTTTTAGATAACGTCAAAGACGAGAGATTCCCAGCACCACCAATGGTCTTTGAAATTGAACCAGAAAACGAGTTATGAACTAGTTCAAGCAAATACACGCGAGGGAGACCCCACAAACCCACCGGAACTTCACCGGACAATTTGTTGAAACCGAATCTCACACGCGTCAATGTACGACACGCGCCCAAACTCGCCGGGATCTCACCCGTAAACGAGTTCTGTATCATAAGAAGCTCTTCCAACGCACCAAGGGAACACAAAGTCGCCGGAATCTTACCAGAGAAGTTGTTGTTAGAAACGTCAAGCCAAATCAACGGACCATTCTTCCCCAAATTCTCCGGCAACTCGCCGGAAAACATATTCTGAAACAACCTGAGTTCATACAGGTTAGGCGAGTCGGCTATACTCGCCGGCAACTCACCGGTAAACTGATTCTGGTAAAGGTTAAGACTCTGAAGAGGCAAACGGCACAACACATCAGGAACAGCACCACTTAAACTGTTCATAGAAACGTCAATAAGCCTCAACGCAGTGAGATTCGATATTCCTGCCGGTAACTCACCGGACAACGAGTTATTATAAAATTCAATCTGATTCAAACTCACCATCCGAGTTAACGAACTCGGAATCACGCCGTTAAGATTATTCATCGCGAGATCAAGCACTTTGAGTTTCTTGAGATTCCCAAGCGAGTCAGGGATAACGCCGACGAGGTTGCAAGAACTAAGCCAGAGGATCTCAAGGTTAGTTAGGTTTCCAAACTCCGGAGGGATATGAGAAGAGAGAAAGGGATTGTAAGAGAGATTAAGAACTTTGAGTGAAGTGATGTTACCAAGAGAAGGGGGTAAAGTGGAGTCAAGAAGATTGTAAACGAGGGAGATGACTTGAAGGTTCTGGAAGGTTCCAAAGGAGTTAGGGATAGGGCCAGAGAAGTTGTTAGCGGTTAAGTCGAGGTGAAGGAGGTTAGGGAGGAGGGATAGAGTGTGGGGAAGTGTACCGGTGAGGAGGTTTTGGGAGAGGTCAAGGTGAATAAGGGAGGTGCAAAGAGAGATATCAAGAGGGAGTGTTTGGTTGATGGAGTTGTTGGAGAGGATTAGGGAGGTGAGATTAGTGAGACGGCAGAGGAAGGAGGAAGGGAATGGGCCAGCGATGTTGGCGTTGGAGAGGTCTAGTTTGGTGACGGTGGTGTTTGTGGGGTCACAGGTGATGCCGAACCAGTTACAAGGGGTTGAGTCGCGGTTGTTCCATGTGGAAAGAGAGGAGTCTGGGTCATCCATTGATTGTTTGAACTTGTAGAGGTAGAGACCTTCTTGGTTTAGACATAGAATGGTTGCTGGTAAGAGAAGGAAGAGGAAGGGAAGCAGGGGAGGCATTTTGGAAAACAGAGAAACAAACACCGTCGTCACTCAATGGATTACTGTGTGTGATGGATTGGCTTTGGTTTCTTCTGGTTCTCCATACAAAAACAAAACTATCACTGGTGAGAGAGAGAGAGAGACTGGTTTTTTAGCTCTGTCTTCTCCATAAAGGCCCGAGAGATACGATGCTTTACGACGTGTTATTATATTCAATTTGAGTTTTGATGAATGATGCTATCATTTATTCACTTTTTGTCCATCTAAACAACACAGGTCTCCACCAATACGAGGAAAACAAGTTTTATAGTAGCTTTCATATTAGGCGGGGAAAATAAAATTAGTTATATTTATTGTTGTTAATTTGATTTGATTTGATTTGATTTCAAATTTTACTAGTAGTAAGGATTCCATCCGCACGGGCCGATCGCGTTACATGATACAATTACCTCAAATAAAAACGTTAATTTGAAATCTCATTAATCTAAAATCAATTGTAAAATATAGATGATGACTTGCATATGGACAGGTGCTGTCGTGTTTTTTTTATGAATGAATTTAGACAGTATTTAAATAGTCTGAACATTACCTCGTGAAAATAAAGAAAAATTTAAAGTAGAAAAAAATGAGTTTCAATTAAAAAATTGATAAATATTAAAACTAAAAATGTAAAACTATAATTTAAAAACAATATGTGCATTTATCCCGTGTGTTTATATATATCAGTGCAGTATTTTTTTATATATCAGTGTTGTTATCCCATGTTTTTTTATATATCAGTGCAACTATCCCGTGTTATTATATATATCACTACAGTTATCCCGGTATTTTTTTATATATCAGTGCATTTGTCCAGTGTTTTTTTATGTATCAGTGCAGTTATCTCATAGTTTCAATTGATTATTTGAATTGATTAGTCGATTATTGTATATAGTAAAAGATAGATAGTAGATTATCAATAACAAATATTTATCCAGTGTTTTTTTATATATGAGTAACTACTATTTGTCCTTTTTTAGGTATTAGTGACAAATATTTGTCGCGTGCATTTTAAATATTAACCAGTTTAAATAGTCATTAAGCCTTCTTGTTTTTTTAGATAGTAGTTTTCAAAAATTATAATTAACAATGAAAAATATTAATCCCGTGTTTTTTTTATATATCACTGCAATTATCCCTGTGTTTTTTATAAATTAGGGCAATTATCTGGTAGTTTCAATTGATTATTTTAGTTGATAGTAGATTATAGTAGATAGTAAATTTGTTAGATAGTAGATTATCAATAAAATAATTGTTTTAAATATTAATTACTAATTTAAATAGTCATTAAGTCTGCTTATTTTTTAGATAGTAGGTTTGTAGTAGTAGGCTTCAAAAACTGTAATTATCATTGACAATTATTAATCTCGTGTTTTTTTATATATCAATGCAGTTATCTCGTAGCTTCAACTGATTATTTTAGTTTATTAGTAGATTATAGTAGATTATTGCAGTTATCCCGTGTTTTATATTAGATTATTTGAGTTGATTCGTAGATTATAGTAGATTATTGCAGTTATCCAGTGTTTTTTTAGATAGTAGGTTTATAGTAGTTTTCCCAAATTATAATTATCAATGGTAAATATTAATTATAAATTGTCAAAAGAATATTATAAATATCAATGGTAAATATTAATCCTGTGTGTTTTTAATTATAAATTGTCAAAAAAATTTATAAATATCAATGGTAAATATTAATCCCGTGTTTTTTTTATATATCACTGCGGTTATCCGGTGTTTTTTTATTTATCAGTGCAGTTATCTCTTAGTTTCAATTGATTATTTTAGTTGATTAGTTGATTATAGTAGATAATAAAAGTTAGGTATTAGATTATCAATAAGAAATTTTTTTTGTTGTAAAAAAAAAAAAAAGAAATATAATTTTAAATATTAATTACTAATTTAAATAATCATTAAGTCTTCTTGCTTTTTAGATAGTGGCTTTATAGTAGTGGTCTTCAAAATTTTTAATTAAAGTAGTGTTTGTATAAATTTAGAAATTTAGTTAAAAGAATTAAAGTGAAGTGATAAGAGAAAGAGAATAATTATTTATGGGAAAAGTAAAGTAAAAAGAAAAAAAGGAAGAAAGAGAGTGTAAAAGAAAAGTGAAAAGGAGGAAAGAGAGTGTAAAAAGAAAGAGAAAAAAGGAAGAAAGAGAGTGTAAGAGAAAAGTGAAAAATAAGAAATAAAATGTAAGAATAAAGAGAAAATAAAAGAAGAAATAGAGTCTAATGACATTTTTACCCTAAAAATTTTGAGGTGTCTTTTAGATAGAATGGGGGTATTAGTAAAATCATATGTGGTTTAGTTATATAATTTAGTAGGATACCCGTGCATACGCACATGTGCTGTCGTGTTTTTTTAAGAATTAACTTAGACAGTATTTAAATAGTTTGAACATTACCCCGTGAAAATAAAAACAAATTTAAAGTAGATAAATATAAATATTAAAATCTAAAATTGAAAAAGTATCATTTAAAAACAATTTAAGCATTTATCTCGTGTTTTTTTATATATATCAGTGCAGTCTTTTTTTATATATCAGTGTTGTTATCTCGTATTTTTTTTATATATCAGTGTAGTCATCCTGTGGTTTTATATATATCATTGCAGTTATCCCCGTATTTTTTTATATATTAGTGCAGTTATCCCGTGTTTTTTATGTATCAGTGCAGTTATCTCATAGTTTCAATTGATTATTTGACTTGATTAGTAGATTATAGTAGATAATAGATTATCAATAAGAAATATTTATCCCGTGTTTTTTATATATCAGTGACAATTATTTGTCCTTTTTTAAGTATTAGTGACAAATATTTGTCACGTGTGTTTTAAATATTAATCAGTTTAAATAGTCATTAAGACTTCTTGTTTTTTTAGATAGTAGGTTTATAGTAGTCTTCAACAATTATAATTATCAATCGCAAATATTAATCACGTGTTTTTTTATATATCACTACATTTATCCCGTGTTATTTTATATATCAGTGCAGTTATCTCGTAGTTCAATTGATTATTTTAGTTGATTAGTAGATTATTGTAGATAGTAAAAGTTAGATAGTAGATTATCAATAAGAAATATTTGTTTTAAATATTAATTAGTAGTTTAAATAGTCATTAAGTCTTCTTGTTTTTTAGATAGTAGGTTTATAGTAGTCTTCAAAAAATTTAATTATCAATGACAAATATTAATCCTGTGTTTTTTTATATATCAGTGCAGTTATCCCGTGTTTTTTTATATATCATTGCAGTTATCTCGTAGTTTCAATTGATTATTTTAGTTGATTAGTAGATTATAGTAGATAGTAAAAGAGAGATAGTAGATTATCAGTAAGAATTACTTGTTTTAAATATTAATCAGCAGTTTAAATAGTCATTAAATCTTCTTGTTTTTTAGATAGTATGTTTATAGTAGTCTTCAAAAAATTTAATTATCAATGACAAATATTAATCCTGAGTTTTTTTATATATTAGTGCATTTGTCCCGTGTTTTTTTATATATCAGTGTAGTTGTCTTGTAGTTTCAATTGACTATTTTAGTTGATTAGTAGATTATAGTAAATAGTACAAGATAGATAGTAGATTATCAATAAGAGGTGATAGTAGATTATCAATAAGAGTGTAAACAGATTTCGGAGAGAAAAATTAAAATTTTAAAGTGATAACTTTTTCCAAAAAAGTGATAGTTTTTTGTTTTGTTTTTTAGTGTGACTCATTTACATTTTTATATGTAATTTTAGTAGCGTGGTGTTTGTATAAATTTAGAAATTTAGCTAAAAAAACTAAAGTGAAGTGATCAGAGTAAGAGAAAAATTGTTTTTGGGAA
>JAZGSX010000067.1:0-104422 GCA_039519185.1 Astragalus membranaceus
GTTATGCCTTTAATTTAACCATACACTTGTTCATACTCATATTTGCCATAAATGGATATTAATTCTAAATTAAATTAATTTAAAGGTTATACTACTAGTGTACTCTTTGACTATAGCTAAATGCCGCAAGCGTACGTCAATACAGGCGTCTGGCAAGGGCAATTGAAATGTGCCGTATTTATCTGCCTCGATCGGATAATCCTATAGTCAACCAGTCCACTATTTTATAACTATTTAAAAATGAACGTAATAATATTTGAATAATTTAATTATTCATCTATGTTTATATTTTGCAGTAAATACTTGTGTTCTCAGTACTATTATTGTAATATACTGCAGTGAATTATACTAAGATACACTTTTAAGTTCTTTGTTATACCGTTGCACTTAAAATGTTTATGATCAAAATACTTCTAAAGCTTTTCAAAAAGAAATTTTTATATACTCCAAGGACCGTAGAATATTAGTAAGGATATCTGGGTACCTCATTAGCGACGTAAATGGTAGCGAAGTACGTAAGACCCTGCAGGTTGACTGGGCAGTCATATACCATAATTTGAGGTTTATTATCCTAAAGTATTCTAATCCTAAACGGAGAAAAATATTTCGAAAATACTTTAATTTTGGTCATATACATGTTTGAAGCAAGGAATAACTTAGGCTTTGAGTGTTTAAATCTGGTTTAAAATACTTCAGTATTTACTTTAATTTTCTATGAACTACGGTAACACTACTCCAAAATATGAAATAGAAAATAATTTTATTATCCAAGCTTTGATATCCGGCAACATGGCTTTACGAACTGAGTTTTGAACAAAACATGGTTAACCTAAACGGCATTCCCCAGAAGGTAAGTAACTAGTTCAGTTTTAATACTTATATTTCTACAAGTAACCAGATGAAGGCAATGATACTTACGGGTGAGGAATACCTTACATCTTTCCTAAACAAAAGCTTTTTTTTTCCTCACCACTATGTCTTCTACACCCTCTTCTCCTCCTACCTCTGTAATATCATCCACTGGTAGTAACATTTGCCAGAATCAATCTGTTCATAACCACAATCGAGATCTTGAAAAGGATCTTACCAATCAGGAAGTAAATTCCCCCAATTTTACCATAGACAAAAAATCCCTTAAAAAGGACTTTTACTCTGAGGAATGGTCTCCTCATAGAGAATGGTTCCTCCAAAATTTTGAAGGTAATAAAGGGTACCTTGTCCAAATGAAATATTATAGGTTCCTCAAAAGAGTCAAATACAATATCCCCTTCTTCCACTGGTTTCGTGCCTACGCCATAGTCAAAGATATGGATTATCCCTTTCGTAATGACCATGACGAGCCCAAAACCAATACTATTTGGCACCTCAAAGATGGCCAAATGGTCCAATCTGAATTACCTCCCAAAATACCCTTTGCTCTTAACAGCAAAGACCAAGCCACCCCTGTCATGGCCGCCCCCTTTAAAACCAAAATTGATGGGGAACCTGTCACAGCCAAAGACATCAAAGATCTTATGGAACAATCCAATTACACGAACAAATACCTCCAAGCCTTAGGAGATTCTAGCAGAAGCAAAGGCAAGGAAGTTAATGACAAACCAGAGTCATCTTCTTCCTCTAAAAAGATTGAGAAACCTCTCTTCAAACCTTACAGAATCTCAAAAACTTTTAAAGGATCCCAAAGCAATAGCTCCAAAAGCCAAGTCAAAATAGAAGTTGACAATGCCAACGATGAGTTTCTAGCTAAAGTCAAAGAACAAATAGCTCTTCTCAAGACTACTATCCCTGAAACACCTTCTCCTGGCACCCCTCCTCCTAAAAGTGTCAGGACCATCAACATGATTGATGAGACCTCTTCCGATCACTCCGAAAGTATCAAAGATGGTATCAGTCCTGTTATCTACAACCCAAACAACCAGTGGCGTAAAGAAACCAAACTTTACTATCCTAGAGCCACAGCCCCTGATCTCCTCCTAGAGGAAAAGGAAACCAATATCAAGAGCTTTAGTGCTAACAACGTCTATGAGTGGAACATAGACGGAGAAAATGAATATGGCATAACCAAAATTTTACAAAATATGACCATGGTAGCTACTGCCTATGAAACTGCCAACAATTGCCCTGAAGCTTTGATCGTAGAAATCCTCATCTCAGGTTTCTGTGGTCAGCTCAAAGGTTGGTGGGATAACTACCTCACCGAAGACTGCAAACAGTCTATCACCACAGCAGTCAAAAGAGAACCCAATGGCGAACCCATCCTTGATGGCGATACCCATATCCCTGATTCCGTCAACACCCTTATCTTCACCATTGCCCAACATTTCATCGGAGATCCCTCTCTCATAAAAGATAGATCTGCCGAATTATTGTCAAACCTTAGGTGCAAAACCTTGGGTGATTTCAGATGGTACAAAGACACGTTCCTAACTAGGGTTTACACTAGGGAGGACAGTCAACAAGCCTTCTGGAAGGAGAAGTTTCTTGCTGGTCTTCCAAAATCTTTGGGGGATAAAGTCAGGGATAAACTCCGTAGCCATAACCCCGATGGTAACATCCCCTATCAGCAACTAAGCTATGGACAGCTTGTTGCTATTATCCAAAGAGTAGCCTTAAAAATTTGTCAGGATGACAAAATCCAACGCCAGCTATCTAAAGAAAAGGCTCAGAATCGCAGAGATCTTGGAACTTTCTGCGAGCAATTTGGCCTCCCCTGTGCGGAGAAGGCCAGAGCCAAAACCAAACATAAAACTAGCAAGCTCCTACCCAGACCTGACTACTACAAAGAAAGGCATTTGAGAAAACCCAGGCCTAGACCTACCAATCAAAATATCAAGAATCATTATGAAAATAATGATAAGACCAAAAAACCTATTATTTGTTACAATTGTGGCAAACCGGGACATTACAGCAAAAATTGCAAAGTAGTAGGGAAACTCAAAGCCCTAAATCTTGGCTCCGACATCGAAGACAAGATTAACAATCTGTTAAACCAATCTTCTGAAAGTTCATCTGACCATCCTTTAGAAAACCTGAACCAAATCCAGGATGATGACCTGACAGATTCCTCCAGCGATTCCTCTAAACAGATCAATGTCCTCACCCAAGATCATGACCTACTCCTCGAGGCCATAAACGCCATTTCCGATCAACACGAAAGAAAGAGTTATCATGACAAGCTTATGGCTTCCATTGAGGCAAAACCTCCCCCTGAGATAAAACCTACTAGAAATCCCCTTGTAACCAATAAGTTTAATCTCAAAGATACCCTCAAGAGGCTAGAAAACGCCAGCATCAAACCTACCACAATCCAAGATCTTCAAGCCGAAATTAACTTCTTGAAACACGAAGTTAGAGATCTAAAAAATAAGCATGCTGATCACCAGCTTATCATTAACCAATGGAAGGACCATGGTAATAATTCTCATGTCTCCAACACGGATACCGAAGATAGTGATGAGCCTAAAGACGATGATATTCTTGGCCTCATCAACCACATTAAAATTCAAAAGTTTTTTATCAAAATAAAAATTGTTATTAATGATTTTACTCTTGAAACTACTGCTTTGTTCGATACGGGAGCAGATTCCAATTGCATCTTAGAAGGCCTTATTCCTACTAAGTATTTTGAAAAGACCTCTGAACGTCTTAGCACTGCTAATGGTTCTAGGTTAAAAATCAATTACAAATTATCTTCTGCAATTATTGAGAACGCAGGTTTCAAAAATCAATACCCCTTTTCTTCTTGTCAAAGACTTAAAAAACAAGGTGATCTTAGGGACACCCTTCATAAGGTCTCTCTTCCCTTTTCAAATCACTAAAGATGGTATAATTGCCCAGCACTTGGGACAACCTATCATCTTTAATTTCTTGAGAAAACCTCTGGTTAGGGATTTGAACTTTATTTCTTACAAAGAAAATCAGATCAATTTCCTTAAAGAAGAATTTTCTTTTAAATTTATTGACCATCAATTACTCAGAAAAGAAAACCAACTTAAAATCAAAGGAATCCTAGAACAAATCCAAACCACCATTTGTTCTGACCTTCCTAATGCTTTTTGGGAAAGGAAGCATCACATAGTTGATCTTCCTTACGAAAAGGATTTCCATGACAGACAAATCCCTACCAAAGCCAGACCTATTCAAATGAACCAAGATCTCCTCCTTATGTGCCAGAAGGAAATCAAGGATCTCTTGGATAAAAATCTTATTCGCAAAAGTAAAAGTCCATGGTCTTGTTCTGCCTTTTATGTCAACAAGCAGGCTGAGATCGAAAGAGGAACCCCTAGGTTGGTCATCAATTACAAACCCCTCAATCAAGCTCTTTGTTGGATTAGATATCCTATCCCCAACAAGAAGGATCTCCTAAAGAGACTCCATGATGCAAAGATCTTTTCAAAATTTGATATGAAATCTGGTTTCTGGCAAATCCAGATAAAAGAAGAGGACAGGTATAAAACTGCTTTCACTGTCCCCTTTGGTCAATATGAATGGAACGTCATGCCTTTTGGCCTAAAAAACGCTCCTTCTGAATTCCAGAGGATCATGAATGACATTTTCAATAATTATGCAAATTTTGCAATTGTCTACATTGATGATGTCTTGATTTACTCTCAATCTTTTGAACAGCATGTCAAACACATTAGCACTTTCATTTCCATAATCAAAAAAAATGGCCTTGCTGTCTCAAAAACTAAGATCAATCTTTTTCAGACTAAAATTAGGTTTCTTGGTCATAACATCCATCAAGGAACTATTATCCCAATCAGTAGGGCTATTGAGTTCTCTGATAAATTTCCTAACCAAATTATTGACAAAACTCAACTTCAGAGATTCCTAGGATGCCTCAATTATGTCTCAGATTTCTTCCCACAACTTAGCAATCTCACCAAACCTCTCCATGATCGTCTAAAAAAGGATCCTCCTCCTTGGACAGACATTCATACCAATGTTGTCAAACAGATCAAATCCCAGGTTAAAGAACTTCCTTGTCTTTACCTTCCCAACCCAGAGGCCTTTAAAATTGTTGAAACTGATGCCTCTGACATTGGTTACGGTGGTATTTTAAAACAAAGAATCTCTGGGAAAGAACAAGTTATAACCTTCACTTCTAAACACTGGAATCCTGCCCAGCAGAATTATTCCACTGTCAAAAAGGAGGTCTTAGCAATTGTTCTATCTATTTCAAAATTCCAATCTGACTTATTAAATCAAAAGTTTCTTGTTCGTATTGATTGCAAATCTGCAAAGGATATCTTACAAAAGGATGTAAAAAATCTTGATCAAAGCAAATTTTTGCTAGATGGCAAGCTATCTTAAGCATTTTTGATTTTGACATTGAATATCTCAAAGGTTCTGATAATGCTCTCCCTGATTACCTCACTCGTGAATATTTACAGGGAAGTAGTTAGTTCATCCTTAAAGAAATTTAAATCTTTTCAAAATTGTGTCCTTGAGCAAGACAAGTGTATCACCTTCGGTGAGAAAAACTGCTCATCTACCCTAGAACATGGTAACTGTAGTGTCAGCAATGGCATGAAAAACTGTTCTTTCAACACCCTGGAATATGGTGATGGTAATACCATTTTGGTATGAAAAACTATTCCTCCACCCTTGAACATGGTGATTGTAGTGCCTACCAAGGTACAAAAAACTGTTCAAAATTTTATTATTTATTTTTTAATATCCCTCGTTGCAAGTTTTTTCCTCTGCAGATAAAATCCTTCTTTGGCAAAAGGACTTAATGGAATACATGTCATATTCCACTATCAAGAAGCATTATGTGGGTTATTATTGTTTTTCCACTTATCTTTTGGGTGGATGGCGCATTTCCCCTAAGTGGACCATCATGCTCCCCACTTCAAAGGAATCCTATCCTTCTTTTGTGAAGATTTTTGCGCAGTGCCCCAATTTTCTGTTTTGATTTTGGGTACCGGTTACATAAGTACACAGTACCGGTTACATTAGTACACAGTACCGGTCACAAGCATTGGATGCCAAACAGTGCCGGTTACCTCTTTTTTATCTATTTAAGCGTGGTTAGGCTTCTGTTAGAAAACACGCTTCACCTTACGCTTCAATTACAATTCTCTCTCTAGTTTAGTGAGAAGTCAGAGCAACTTGTAAGCTCTCTTCTTCTTCTTCAATCTCTTCTGCAATCTTGTAAGATCTTCTTCAATCTTCAATCTTGTAACTCATAGACAGTTTACTGTCTTGTATGGAAGGCTTTGCCTCCTAATTTATGTTATTTTGATTCTGCACTTCAATTTCATTTCTTGTTTTAGCATTCCGCATGCTACCTACTTCCCCTCTGTCTCTTTAATTTCTTTTATCTTCTGATTCCGATCCCCTCTTGGTATCAAAGCCAGATGGTGGAAGTAGGAATGTAGATATTAATTTTGAACTGTTGATTACTACTCTGGTTATGCCTTTAATTTAACCATACACTTGTTCATACTCATATTTGCCATAAATGGATATTAATTCTAAATTAAATTAATTTAAAGGTTATACTACTAGTGTACTCTTTGACTATAGCTAAATGCCGCAAGCGTACGTCAATACAGGCGTCTGGCAAGGGCAATTGAAATGTGCCGTATTTATCCGCCTCGATCGGATAATCCTATAGTCAACCAGTCCACTATTTTATAACTATTTAAAAATGAACGTAATAATATTTGAATAATTTAATTATTCATCTATGTTTATATTTTGCAGTAAATACTTGTGTTCTCAGTACTATTATTGTAATATACTGCTGTGAATTATACTAAGATACATTTTTAAGTTCTTTGTTATACCTTTGCACTTAAAATGCTTATGATCAAAATACTTCTAAAGCTTTTTAAAAGAAAATTTTATATACTCCAAGGACCGTAGAATATTAGTAAGGATATCTGGGTACCTCATTAGCGACGTAAATGGTAGCGAAGTACGTAAGACCCTGCAGGTTGACTGGGCAGTCATATACCATAATTTGAGGTTTATTATCCTAAAGTATTCTAATCCTAAACGGAGAAAAATATTTCGAAAAAACTTTATTTTTGATCATATACATGTTTGAAGCAGGGAATAACTTAGGCTTTGAGTGTTTAAATCTGGTTTAATATACTTCAGTATTTACTTTAATTTTCTATGAACTACGGTAACACTACTCCAAAATATGAAATAGAAAATAATTTTATTATCCAAGCTTTGATATCCGGCAACATGGCATTATGAACTAAGTTTTGGACAAAACATGGTTAACCTAAACGGCATTTCCCAGATGGTAAGTAACTAGTTCAGTTTTAATACTTATATTTCTGCAAGTAACCAGATGAAGGCAATGATGCTTACGGGTGAGGAAAATATTGTTTTAATGTTTAAAGCCTTTTCCTCACGTTTCTCCTGTAGCTCTAGTAGACCCTCATCCTCATCTCAATCTCCTTCGTTTAGCGAAGACCAATCAAGACAATCTCTTTCAAACAAAATTTTCAAAGAAGAAATTCATTTTGAAAATATCAATCAAGATCTTGATGATTGGGATATTCCAAAGATATCCCACAAAGATATCTACAAACCAAAAACATCCTTTTTCTCTAAATCTGATTACATCATCAGAACGGTTGAACAAAAAATCATACTTCGAAAAGATGATGAAGAACTTCATCTTCTCTCTGAGAAAAGTGTGAAAACCCATCAACAGGACAATTTTAACTACTTGCACATAGGAAGTGTCCAGGTAGGTATGAAACCCTTGACTAGAGAATCCCTTAACGTAGCAGTATTGCTATGTTTAAGAGATGCTCGTCACAACCAATTTCATGATTCCTTGTTAGGAACTGTCGAAACTAGCCTTATACATGGGCCTATCTTTTTCAATTGCTTCCCTGACCTAACCGTTAGTCTGGATGACAAGAACATCCTTGACGTTCTATTTCTTAATGTCAAATGCCATGGCTATGACATGAAGGAAGGATCTGTCCCAATCACTCTGATATACAGAGTTCAATACAAAGTAATGAACTCTATCAGATCCAACTTCCTCAAAACAAAATGTCACAAATTAGGGGAAACCACTTTGTTTCTCACTGACAATAGTAAGGCCAATATTATTGTGCCCAAAACTATCCAATGGAGTGACATCACCTTACCAGAAACTTGGACCCTAGAAAAGGCTGCTCCTGCGGCACCTAGGTTAACACCGGAGTTTCAAGATGTCATACAATATCAATCTGGAAAAGTTGACCTTGTCTTCAATAGGAGTAACTCCTTTTCCATCCCTAGATCCCTACATTCTGAAGAAAGCTTCAGAACGGCTATGTCTAGGGGAACCTTGTCTAGAAGGTCCTTTTCAACAGAACCCTCCAAACCTCATATTGGAACATCCCATGATGGTTCCACTATCCATTTACAGGGATTCAAAACAACAACCCCTGTAACAACTTCTTATCAAAAGGATGAGGAAGAACCTAGATCTATCCAATCTCCAACCTACTCTTCCCTTAATGAACCTTATGATATCTGAGTTCATTATTGATAAGAAAACCCTTAAGAAAGACTTACACTCTGAGGAATGGTCTCCTCAAAGAGAGTGGTTCTTTCTGCATTATCAGGGTCCCAAAGCTAAGGAAATCCAGGAGAAATTCTATAAATTTCTCAGAAAAATTAAACGTAATGTTCCTTTCTTTTACTGGTTCCGCAAGTATACCATTAGGAAAGGAATTGATTACCCTTTCAAATCCAATTTAGCAGGTAAACAGGAAGTCCCTGTTAACGCCACCAGAGGTCCCACAGATACTTTAGAACAAAATAAATATCTCCAGGCCTTAGATAGCCCTGCCCAGAAATATGGTTCCACCATCAACCATGATATTCAAGATAATAGTAGGAAGGAACTCCTAGCCATAGTCAAAAGGGAACTTGACCTACTCAAGGCTATAAAACTCAAGCCTAACAAGAATAAATCCATCAATACGGTTAAACACGACCCCTCTGACATTGACAGGGTCATCTGCTTTAAATGCAGTATGCCTGGCCACATCAGCAGGCATTGTCCTAACCAACCCCAACCTGGTTATATGCCTAAACACCGTAAGGGAAAGAAGGCAAACCAAGGGGCTAACCATGAACCTGATATCCAGGACAAACCTCAGGCTACTCCTAGCACCTGTACTTGTGGTATGTGCACTTGTGGCAAGAACAAACCCGAAATCCAGGTTACCAACCAATCGCCTGAAAAGCAAAGGGTTAAACCCAGGAAAACTACCACTTGCTTTATCTGTGACAAAATTGGTCACAAAAGCAGAACTTGTCGGATCATTAGGAAGCTAAAAGCCCTTAAGATAGATCCTAATACCAAAGCCAATATCATTACCCACTGTAAGGATAACAAGCCCAGTAGGTATGATAATATCCAAAATTATCTTGAAACCTTGAATCTTGATCCCAGAACCAGCAGCAAAACTTATAAATGGTTATGTCAATCATTTAGAAAACCCTGCTCTGATTCTTATCCTTTTAGTCTTTCAACTACAATTAATAGTTTCAATATTAGTATGTTGTCCCTTATTAAGAATTTCGAAAGAAGGATTATCTGGGAATCTCCAGTTATACCTCTCTCCTTCCATTCTTCTATAAAGGGCATAAGTATCCACTACTTGGGGCAACTCATTATGTTTAAATCTTTGCCCATTATCTTTAAATCTTTGAATTTAAACCACAACATTACCTCTAATTTTGATATTAATTCTGGCCTAAAACAGAACTATATCAAAATAGGGACCAATAGGATTACTAATGGACCAGTCTCCAGTATTGGTTCTTGTACTAACTCTTATGTTTATCCCTATAATCTTGCTAAAACCTTCTCTAACAAAAGGAAGGATTTCACCATCATTGGTTTCATTCCTGATAAACAAATTAATTTATCTTTTAATCCTGTTAAAACCTTTTTTAATAGAAGTGTTTTAACTATCAAATTTCTTGAACCAAGACATCAATTTAGATTGTCTTTTAAATATAAACTAGTTACATATTATGTTTATATCAAAAGGCACAATATCCAAAGTATTTTTGATATTTTAAGCTTATTTAATTTTGATATATTAAAAATTCAAGTAAAACTTTCCCAGACTAACCCTCTTATGGTTAATTACAGGGCTACGATCACTATGGCTTCCAGGGCCTCCTCCTCCAGAGGAAGAGGTAGAGGTAAAGGTAAAATCAATCCAGATGCCTTACCAATCACTACAGGAAACCCCATTTTACCAGTTACTACAGGATCCCCCTTACCAATCACCACAGGGTCCTCCATCAAAAAACAAACAGGGTCTTCTTCCCAGAATACCCAACCAATCTTACCCCAAAATCAACCTAAACAAACTAAGCAGGATTATGCTTTTCCTGTTCAAACTCTCCTTGCTCTTCAGGAACACGGAGCAATCAATCTTCCCAGAAGAACTTGGGCCAGCATTGCCGAGGATGGCAGTGACCAAGATATGCCCTCTCTGGACCTGGCTATCCAAGCCCAGAAAAATCTGGTTACCAGGAACAACCCAGCTTCATCCCAAATCACCACAATCAAAACCCAAACAACCCAGGTTCAATACATACCTAAAGAGAATTATTTCTTTTTGACTCATCTAGAACCTGAGTTCATGGATAAGACCCCTAACAAGATCCCATCTAAGATCTTCCCATCTCAATCCCACTTTATCCCCCTGAGTTCAAACAAAACCCAGACATTCTATGAGTTTATTCTCATAGATACAGAATCCGTGTCTATCAAACATTACAGAGACCCAAAAGACCAAACCTTCATCACCCACTCAACCTTCCAAATCTTAAAAGTTCTAACTCCTACAGACTTTGGCCAAAACCCAAATAGACCCAAGAAATTTTCCCAGAATTTTGATCCTATAGGATACAACTATTGGGACTATGTTAAAGCCTGGGATTATGCTATCCTTGGCTTACAAAACCAAACCTTCAAGCATTCTTGGTTAATCTACTTTAAAAGAGCAACCAAGTACTCCTTCCCCAATTGGTTCCTCCAATGGTGGAATTTCTTTGGGCCAATCCCTGAAATTCTTCCCATTGAAGTCCATGAAGGATTCCAAACCTTTTCGAAAAGATTCAATAAAGATCTTAACCATTACCCAATCTTTTTAAACTTTTTTACCACATTCTCGTTGTCATGGATCTTTTCCTGGCAATACAAGATTGGTGATTATCACCTGAAAAATGTTTCATCTTTTTATAAACAATCTTTTGTCAAATGGTGGCCTAAGTTTGATGCTTCAATGGCATCTTCTCTTAGCGTAACAGAATGGTTCAAAAACAATCCTAGATCTTTGCAGGTTGCTGATCCAGAGACTTGCAGGTTCCTCAATCAAAAGGCTAGGATCTCTGCAGCCCTTGCTGCTTCCACTTCTAAAGAAGATGTTTTGGAAAATTTGCAGAACATTATGAATCTTCTCCAAGATCAAACCATTAACAAGGTTACCTCTTCTTCTTCTGCAAGTAAAACCAGAGGAAAAGAACAAGTTCAAACTGCATCTTCTTCATCCTCTGATTCATTTTACCAGAACGAAGAAGGTTGTTGCGATGATTACTCTCCTGATGATCTTCACTAGAGATCTTCAGAAAACCTTAAAAATCAATCTTTTCAAAACTTCTGTCCTTGAATATGACAACTGTACCACCTTTGGTGGGAAAAACTGTTCAACCACCCTTGAACATGGTGATTGTAGTGCCAGCAATGGCATGAAAAACTGTTCAACCACCCTTGGACACGGTGACTGTAGTGTCAGTAATGACATGAAAAACTGTCCAGTTTTTACTATTGTTTTACCTAACCAATTATTGTTTCCTATAGTCATAGACAGCAATCATGGCAGGCAAAGAGCATCTCTGCTTTTGTCCCCCACTAATGCAAATCATCACAAGCAGTCAAAAGGAAACTGCTGCCTTCCTTGCCACTTGGCAAAAGGCATCAATCATGACAGATACGTGGTTCCCACCTCCTGCCACCTTCCAAGACTCCACAGGTTCAAGCCTTGGATACCAAACAGTACCGGTTCCCTGTCCACTATTCAAGTGCATAGTACCGGTCAACATTTCAAGACTCGTTTGCACAGTGCAGGTCACCTAAGTGCACAGTCCCACTCAACAGTCTTTGGATTCCAAACAGTAGTCCTTTACTGTTCCTACCGGTTAGTAACCGGTTACTATTCAATCTTTCAATTATATATACGTGCTTAGGCATTTGTTAGAAGCACGCTTCACCTTACGCTTCAATTACAATTCTCTCTCTAGTTTAGTGAGAAGTCAGAGCAACTTGTAAGCTCTCTTCTTCTTCTTCAATCTCTTCTGCAATCTTGTAAGATCTTCTTCAATCTTCAATCTTGTAACTCATAGACAGTTTACTGTCTTGTATGGAAGGCTTTGCCTCCTAATTTATGTTATTTTGATTCTGCACTTCAATTTCATTTCTTGTTTTAGCATTCCGCATGCTACCTACTTCCCCTCTGTCTCTTTAATTTCTTTTATCTTCTGATTCCGATCCCCTCTTGGTATCAGAGCATGCGGAATCAGAAGATACCAAGAGGGGATCGGAATCAGAAGATAAAAGAAATTAAAGAGACAGAGGGGAAGTAGGTAGCATGCGGAATGCTAAAACAAGAAATGAAATTGAAGTGCAGAATCAAAATAACATAAATTAGGAGGCAAAGCCTTCCATACAAGACAGTAAACTGTCTATGAGTTACAAGATTGAAGATTGAAGAAGATCTTACAAGATTGCAGAAGAGATTGAAGAAGAAGAAGAGAGCTTACAAGTTGCTCTGACTTCTCACTAAACTAGAGAGAGAATTGTAATTGAAGCGTAAGGTGAAGCGTGTTTTCTAACAGAAGCCTAACCACGCTTAAATAGATAAAAAAGAGGTAACCGGCACTGTTTGGCATCCAATGCTTGTGACCGGTACTGTGTACTAATGTAACCGGTACTGTGTACTTATGTAACCGGTACCCAAAATCAAAACAGAAAATTGGGGCACTGCGCAAAAATCTTCACAAAAGAAGGATAGGATTCCTTTGAAGTGGGGAGCATGATGGTCCACTTAGGGGAAATGCGCCATCCACCCAAAAGATAAGTGGAAAAACAATAATAACCCACATAATGCTTCTTGATAGTGGAATATGACATGTATTCCATTAAGTCCTTTTGCCAAAGAAGGATTTTATCTGCAGAGGAAAAAACTTGCAACGAGGGATATTAAAAAATAAATAATAAAATTTTGAACAGTTTTTTGTACCTTGGTAGGCACTACAATCACCATGTTCAAGGGTGGAGGAATAGTTTTTCATACCAAAATGGTATTACCATCACCATATTCCAGGGTGTTGAAAGAACAGTTTTTCATGCCATTGCTGACACTACAGTTACCATGTTCTAGGGTAGATGAGCAGTTTTTCTCACCGAAGGTGATACACTTGTCTTGCTCAAGGACACAATTTTGAAAAGATTTAAATTTCTTTAAGGATGAACTAACTACTTCCCTGTAAATATTCACGAGTGAGGTAATCAGGGAGAGCATTATCAGAACCTTTGAGATATTCAATGTCAAAATCAAAAATGCTTAAGATAGCTTGCCATCTAGCAAAAATTTGCTTTGATGCAAGATTTTTTACATCCTTTTGTAAGATATCCTTTGCAGATTTGCAATCAATACGAACAAGAAACTTTTGATTTAATAAGTCAGATTGGAATTTTGAAATAGATAGAACAATTGCTAAGACCTCCTTTTTGACAGTGGAATAATTCTGCTGGGCAGGATTCCAGTGTTTAGAAGTGAAGGTTATAACTTGTTCTTTCCCAGAGATTCTTTGTTTTAAAATACCACCGTAACCAATGTCAGAGGCATCAGTTTCAACAATTTTAAAGGCCTCTGGGTTGGGAAGGTAAAGACAAGGAAGTTCTTTAACCTGGGATTTGATCTGTTTGACAACATTGGTATGAATGTCTGTCCAAGGAGGAGGATCCTTTTTTAGACGATCATGGAGAGGTTTGGTGAGATTGCTAAGTTGTGGGAAGAAATCTGAGACATAATTGAGGCATCCTAGGAATCTCTGAAGTTGAGTTTTGTCAATAATTTGGTTAGGAAATTTATCAGAGAACTCAATAGCCCTACTGATTGGGATAATAGTTCCTTGATGGATGTTATGACCAAGAAACCTAATTTTAGTCTGAAAAAGATTGATCTTAGTTTTTGAGACAGCAAGGCCATTTTTTTTGATTATGGAAATGAAAGTGCTAATGTGTTTGACATGCTGTTCAAAAGATTGAGAGTAAATCAAGACATCATCAATGTAGACAATTGCAAAATTTGCATAATTATTGAAAATGTCATTCATGATCCTCTGGAATTCAGAAGGAGCGTTTTTTAGGCCAAAAGGCATGACGTTCCATTCATATTGACCAAAGGGGACAGTGAAAGCAGTTTTATACCTGTCCTCTTCTTTTATCTGGATTTGCCAGAAACCAGATTTCATATCAAATTTTGAAAAGATCTTTGCATCATGGAGTCTCTTTAGGAGATCCTTCTTGTTGGGGATAGGATATCTAATCCAACAAAGAGCTTGATTGAGGGGTTTGTAATTGATGACCAACCTAGGGGTTCCTCTTTCGATCTCAGCCTGCTTGTTGACATAAAAGGCAGAACAAGACCATGGACTTTTACTTTTGCGAATAAGATTTTTATCCAAGAGATCCTTGATTTCCTTCTGGCACATAAGGAGGAGATCTTGGTTCATTTGAATAGGTCTGGCTTTGGTAGGGATTTGTCTGTCATGGAAATCCTTTTCGTAAGGAAGATCAACTATGTGATGCTTCCTTTCCCAAAAAGCATTAGGAAGGTCAGAACAAATGGTGGTTTGGATTTGTTCTAGGATTCCTTTGATTTTAAGTTGGTTTTCTTTTCTGAGTAATTGATGGTCAATAAATTTAAAAGAAAATTCTTCTTTAAGGAAATTGATCTGATTTTCTTTGTAAGAAATAAAGTTCAAATCCCTAACCAGAGGTTTTCTCAAGAAATTAAAGATGATAGGTTGTCCCAAGTGCTGGGCAATTATACCATCTTTAGTGATTTGAAAAGGGAAGAGAGACCTTATGAAGGGTGTCCCTAAGATCACCTTGTTTTTTAAGTCTTTGACAAGAAGAAAAGGGGTATTGATTTTGAAACCTGCGTTCTCAATAATTGCAGAAGATAATTTGTAATTGATTTTTAACCTAGAACCATTAGCAGTGCTAAGACGTTCAGAGGTCTTTTCAAAATACTTAGTAGGAATAAGGCCTTCTAAGATGCAATTGGAATCTGCTCCCGTATCGAACAAAGCAGTAGTTTCAAGAGTAAAATCATTAATAACAATTTTTATTTTGATAAAAAACTTTTGAATTTTAATGTGGTTGATGAGGCCAAGAATATCATCGTCTTTAGGCTCATCACTATCTTCGGTATCCGTGTTGGAGACATGAGAATTATTACCATGGTCCTTCCATTGGTTAATGATAAGCTGGTGATCAGCATGCTTATTTTTTAGATCTCTAACTTCGTGTTTCAAGAAGTTAATTTCGGCTTGAAGATCTTGGATTGTGGTAGGTTTGATGCTGGCGTTTTCTAGCCTCTTGAGGGTATCTTTGAGATTAAACTTATTGGTTACAAGGGGATTTCTAGTAGGTTTTATCTCAGGGGGAGGTTTTGCCTCAATGGAAGCCATAAGCTTGTCAAGATAACTCTTTCTTTCGTGTTGATCGGAAATGGCGTTTATGGCCTCGAGGAGTAGGTCATGATCTTGGGTGAGGACATTGATCTGTTTAGAGGAATCGCTGGAGGAATCTGTCAGGTCATCATCCTGGATTTGGTTCAGGTTTTCTAAAGGATGGTCAGATGAACTTTCAGAAGATTGGTTTAACAGATTGTTAATCTTGTCTTCGATGTCGGAGCCAAGATTTAGGGCTTTGAGTTTCCCTACTACTTTGCAATTTTTGCTGTAATGTCCCGGTTTGCCACAATTGTAACAAATAATAGGTTTTTTGGTCTTATCATTATTTTCATAATGATTCTTGATATTTTGATTGGTAGGTCTAGGCCTGGGTTTTCTCAAATGCCTTTCTTTGTAGTAGTCAGGTCTGGGTAGGAGCTTGCTAGTTTTATGTTTGGTTTTGGCTCTGGCCTTCTCCGCACAGGGGAGGCCAAATTGCTCGCAGAAAGTTCCAAGATCTCTGCGATTCTGAGCCTTTTCTTTAGATAGCTGGCGTTGGATTTTGTCATCCTGACAAATTTTTAAGGCTACTCTTTGGATAATAGCAACAAGCTGTCCATAGCTTAGTTGCTGATAGGGGATGTTACCATCGGGGTTATGGCTACGGAGTTTATCCCTGACTTTATCCCCCAAAGATTTTGGAAGACCAGCAAGAAACTTCTCCTTCCAGAAGGCTTGTTGACTGTCCTCCCTAGTGTAAACCCTAGTTAGGAACGTGTCTTTGTACCATCTGAAATCACCCAAGGTTTTGCACCTAAGGTTTGACAATAATTCGGCAGATCTATCTTTTATGAGAGAGGGATCTCCGATGAAATGTTGGGCAATGGTGAAGATAAGGGTGTTGACGGAATCAGGGATATGGGTATCGCCATCAAGGATGGGTTCGCCATTGGGTTCTCTTTTGACTGCTGTGGTGATAGACTGTTTGCAGTCTTCGGTGAGGTAGTTATCCCACCAACCTTTGAGCTGACCACAGAAACCTGAGATGAGGATTTCTACGATCAAAGCTTCAGGGCAATTGTTGGCAGTTTCATAGGCAGTAGCTACCATGGTCATATTTTGTAAAATTTTGGTTATGCCATATTCATTTTCTCCGTCTATGTTCCACTCATAGACGTTGTTAGCACTAAAGCTCTTGATATTGGTTTCCTTTTCCTCTAGGAGGAGATCAGGGGCTGTGGCTCTAGGATAGTAAAGTTTGGTTTCTTTACGCCACTGGTTGTTTGGGTTGTAGATAACAGGACTGATACCATCTTTGATACTTTCGGAGTGATCGGAAGAGGTCTCATCAATCATGTTGATGGTCCTGACACTTTTAGGAGGAGGGGTGCCAGGAGAAGGTGTTTCAGGGATAGTAGTCTTGAGAAGAGCTATTTGTTCTTTGACTTTAGCTAGAAACTCATCGTTGGCATTGTCAACTTCTATTTTGACTTGGCTTTTGGAGCTATTGCTTTGGGATCCTTTAAAAGTTTTTGAGATTCTGTAAGGTTTGAAGAGAGGTTTCTCAATCTTTTTAGAGGAAGAAGATGACTCTGGTTTGTCATTAACTTCCTTGCCTTTGCTTCTGCTAGAATCTCCTAAGGCTTGGAGGTATTTGTTCGTGTAATTGGATTGTTCCATAAGATCTTTGATGTCTTTGGCTGTGACAGGTTCCCCATCAATTTTGGTTTTAAAGGGGGCGGCCATGACAGGGGTGGCTTGGTCTTTGCTGTTAAGAGCAAAGGGTATTTTGGGAGGTAATTCAGATTGGACCATTTGGCCATCTTTGAGGTGCCAAATAGTATTGGTTTTGGGCTCGTCATGGTCATTACGAAAGGGATAATCCATATCTTTGACTATGGCGTAGGCACGAAACCAGTGGAAGAAGGGGATATTGTATTTGACTCTTTTGAGGAACCTATAATATTTCATTTGGACAAGGTACCCTTTATTACCTTCAAAATTTTGGAGGAACCATTCTCTATGAGGAGACCATTCCTCAGAGTAAAAGTCCTTTTTAAGGGATTTTTTGTCTATGGTAAAATTGGGGGAATTTACTTCCTGATTGGTAAGATCCTTTTCAAGATCTCGATTGTGGTTATGAACAGATTGATTCTGGCAAATGTTACTACCAGTGGATGATATTACAGAGGTAGGAGGAGAAGAGGGTGTAGAAGACATAGTGGTGAGGAAAAAAAAGCTTTTGTTTAGGAAAGATGTAAGGTATTCCTCACCCGTAAGTATCATTGCCTTCATCTGGTTACTTGTAGAAATATAAGTATTAAAACTGAACTAGTTACTTACCTTCTGGGGAATGCCGTTTAGGTTAACCATGTTTTGTTCAAAACTCAGTTCGTAAAGCCATGTTGCCGGATATCAAAGCTTGGATAATAAAATTATTTTCTATTTCATATTTTGGAGTAGTGTTACCGTAGTTCATAGAAAATTAAAGTAAATACTGAAGTATTTTAAACCAGATTTAAACACTCAAAGCCTAAGTTATTCCTTGCTTCAAACATGTATATGACCAAAATTAAAGTATTTTCGAAATATTTTTCTCCGTTTAGGATTAGAATACTTTAGGATAATAAACCTCAAATTATGGTATATGACTGCCCAGTCAACCTGCAGGGTCTTACGTACTTCGCTACCATTTACGTCGCTAATGAGGTACCCAGATATCCTTACTAATATTCTACGGTCCTTGGAGTATATAAAAATTTCTTTTTGAAAAGCTTTAGAAGTATTTTGATCATAAACATTTTAAGTGCAACGGTATAACAAAGAACTTAAAAGTGTATCTTAGTATAATTCACTGCAGTATATTACAATAATAGTACTGAGAACACAAGTATTTACTGCAAAATATAAACATAGATGAATAATTAAATTATTCAAATATTATTACGTTCATTTTTAAATAGTTATAAAATAGTGGACTGGTTGACTATAGGATTATCCGATCGAGGCGGATAAATACGGCACATTTCAATTGCCCTTGCCAGACGCCTGTATTGACGTACGCTTGCGGCATTTAGCTATAGTCAAAGAGTACACTAGTAGTATAACCTTTAAATTAATTTAATTTAGAATTAATATCCATTTATGGCAAATATGAGTATGAACAAGTGTATGGTTAAATTAAAGGCATAACCAGAGTAGTAACCAACAGTTCAAAATTAATATTACATTCCTACTTCCACCATCTGGCTCTGATACCAAGAGGGGATCGGAATCAATCTCTTTAATTTCTTTTATCTTCTGATTCCGATCCCCTCTGTCTCTTTAATTTCTTTTATCTTCTGATTCCGATCCCCTCTTGGTATCAGAGCCAGATGGTGGAAGTAGGAATGTAATATTAATTTTGAACTGTTGGTTACTACTCTGGTTATGCCTTTAATTTAACCATACACTTGTTCATACTCATATTTGCCATAAATGGATATTAATTCTAAATTAAATTAATTTAAAGGTTATACTACTAGTGTACTCTTTGACTATAGCTAAATGCCGCAAGCGTACGTCAATACAGGCGTCTGGCAAGGGCAATTGAAATGTGCCGTATTTATCCGCCTCGATCGGATAATCCTATAGTCAACCAGTCCACTATTTTATAACTATTTAAAAATGAACGTAATAATATTTGAATAATTTAATTATTCATCTATGTTTATATTTTGCAGTAAATACTTGTGTTCTCAGTACTATTATTGTAATATACTGCAGTAAATTATACTAAGATACACTTTTAAGTTCTTTGTTATACCGTTGCACTTAAAATGTTTATGATCAAAATACTTCTAAAGCTTTTCAAAAAGAAATTTTTATATACTCCAAGGACCGTAGAATATTAGTAAGGATATCTGGGTACCTCATTAGCGACGTAAATGGTAGCGAAGTACGTAAGACCCTGCAGGTTGACTGGGCAGTCATATACCATAATTTGAGGTTTATTATCCTAAAGTATTCTAATCCTAAACGGAGAAAAATATTTCGAAAATACTTTAATTTTGGTCATATACATGTTTGAAGCAAGGAATAACTTAGGCTTTGAGTGTTTAAATCTGGTTTAAAATACTTCAGTATTTACTTTAATTTTCTATGAACTACGGTAACACTACTCCAAAATATGAAATAGAAAATAATTTTATTATCCAAGCTTTGATATCCGGCAACATGGCTTTACGAACTGAGTTTTGAACAAAACATGGTTAACCTAAACGGCATTCCCCAGAAGGTAAGTAACTAGTTCAGTTTTAATACTTATATTTCTACAAGTAACCAGATGAAGGCAATGATACTTACGGGTGAGGAATACCTTACATCTTTCCTAAACAAAAGCTTTTTTTTCCTCACCACTATGTCTTCTACACCCTCTTCTCCTCCTACCTCTGTAATATCATCCACTGGTAGTAACATTTGCCAGAATCAATCTGTTCATAACCACAATCGAGATCTTGAAAAGGATCTTACCAATCAGGAAGTAAATTCCCCCAATTTTACCATAGACAAAAAATCCCTTAAAAAGGACTTTTACTCTGAGGAATGGTCTCCTCATAGAGAATGGTTCCTCCAAAATTTTGAAGGTAATAAAGGGTACCTTGTCCAAATGAAATATTATAGGTTCCTCAAAAGAGTCAAATACAATATCCCCTTCTTCCACTGGTTTCGTGCCTACGCCATAGTCAAAGATATGGATTATCCCTTTCGTAATGACCATGACGAGCCCAAAACCAATACTATTTGGCACCTCAAAGATGGCCAAATGGTCCAATCTGAATTACCTCCCAAAATACCCTTTGCTCTTAACAGCAAAGACCAAGCCACCCCTGTCATGGCCGCCCCCTTTAAAACCAAAATTGATGGGGAACCTGTCACAGCCAAAGACATCAAAGATCTTATGGAACAATCCAATTACACGAACAAATACCTCCAAGCCTTAGGAGATTCTAGCAGAAGCAAAGGCAAGGAAGTTAATGACAAACCAGAGTCATCTTCTTCCTCTAAAAAGATTGAGAAACCTCTCTTCAAACCTTACAGAATCTCAAAAACTTTTAAAGGATCCCAAAGCAATAGCTCCAAAAGCCAAGTCAAAATAGAAGTTGACAATGCCAACGATGAGTTTCTAGCTAAAGTCAAAGAACAAATAGCTCTTCTCAAGACTACTATCCCTGAAACACCTTCTCCTGGCACCCCTCCTCCTAAAAGTGTCAGGACCATCAACATGATTGATGAGACCTCTTCCGATCACTCCGAAAGTATCAAAGATGGTATCAGTCCTGTTATCTACAACCCAAACAACCAGTGGCGTAAAGAAACCAAACTTTACTATCCTAGAGCCACAGCCCCTGATCTCCTCCTAGAGGAAAAGGAAACCAATATCAAGAGCTTTAGTGCTAACAACGTCTATGAGTGGAACATAGACGGAGAAAATGAATATGGCATAACCAAAATTTTACAAAATATGACCATGGTAGCTACTGCCTATGAAACTGCCAACAATTGCCCTGAAGCTTTGATCGTAGAAATCCTCATCTCAGGTTTCTGTGGTCAGCTCAAAGGTTGGTGGGATAACTACCTCACCGAAGACTGCAAACAGTCTATCACCACAGCAGTCAAAAGAGAACCCAATGGCGAACCCATCCTTGATGGCGATACCCATATCCCTGATTCCGTCAACACCCTTATCTTCACCATTGCCCAACATTTCATCGGAGATCCCTCTCTCATAAAAGATAGATCTGCCGAATTATTGTCAAACCTTAGGTGCAAAACCTTGGGTGATTTCAGATGGTACAAAGACACGTTCCTAACTAGGGTTTACACTAGGGAGGACAGTCAACAAGCCTTCTGGAAGGAGAAGTTTCTTGCTGGTCTTCCAAAATCTTTGGGGGATAAAGTCAGGGATAAACTCCGTAGCCATAACCCCGATGGTAACATCCCCTATCAGCAACTAAGCTATGGACAGCTTGTTGCTATTATCCAAAGAGTAGCCTTAAAAATTTGTCAGGATGACAAAATCCAACGCCAGCTATCTAAAGAAAAGGCTCAGAATCGCAGAGATCTTGGAACTTTCTGCGAGCAATTTGGCCTCCCCTGTGCGGAGAAGGCCAGAGCCAAAACCAAACATAAAACTAGCAAGCTCCTACCCAGACCTGACTACTACAAAGAAAGGCATTTGAGAAAACCCAGGCCTAGACCTACCAATCAAAATATCAAGAATCATTATGAAAATAATGATAAGACCAAAAAACCTATTATTTGTTACAATTGTGGCAAACCGGGACATTACAGCAAAAATTGCAAAGTAGTAGGGAAACTCAAAGCCCTAAATCTTGGCTCCGACATCGAAGACAAGATTAACAATCTGTTAAACCAATCTTCTGAAAGTTCATCTGACCATCCTTTAGAAAACCTGAACCAAATCCAGGATGATGACCTGACAGATTCCTCCAGCGATTCCTCTAAACAGATCAATGTCCTCACCCAAGATCATGACCTACTCCTCGAGGCCATAAACGCCATTTCCGATCAACACGAAAGAAAGAGTTATCTTGACAAGCTTATGGCTTCCATTGAGGCAAAACCTCCCCCTGAGATAAAACCTACTAGAAATCCCCTTGTAACCAATAAGTTTAATCTCAAAGATACCCTCAAGAGGCTAGAAAACGCCAGCATCAAACCTACCACAATCCAAGATCTTCAAGCCGAAATTAACTTCTTGAAACACGAAGTTAGAGATCTAAAAAATAAGCATGCTGATCACCAGCTTATCATTAACCAATGGAAGGACCATGGTAATAATTCTCATGTCTCCAACACGGATACCGAAGATAGTGATGAGCCTAAAGACGATGATATTCTTGGCCTCATCAACCACATTAAAATTCAAAAGTTTTTTATCAAAATAAAAATTGTTATTAATGATTTTACTCTTGAAACTACTGCTTTGTTCGATACGGGAGCAGATTCCAATTGCATCTTAGAAGGCCTTATTCCTACTAAGTATTTTGAAAAGACCTCTGAACGTCTTAGCACTGCTAATGGTTCTAGGTTAAAAATCAATTACAAATTATCTTCTGCAATTATTGAGAACGCAGGTTTCAAAATCAATACCCCTTTTCTTCTTGTCAAAGACTTAAAAAACAAGGTGATCTTAGGGACACCCTTCATAAGGTCTCTCTTCCCTTTTCAAATCACTAAAGATGGTATAATTGCCCAGCACTTGGGACAACCTATCATCTTTAATTTCTTGAGAAAACCTCTGGTTAGGGATTTGAACTTTATTTCTTACAAAGAAAATCAGATCAATTTCCTTAAAGAAGAATTTTCTTTTAAATTTATTGACCATCAATTACTCAGAAAAGAAAACCAACTTAAAATCAAAGGAATCCTAGAACAAATCCAAACCACCATTTGTTCTGACCTTCCTAATGCTTTTTGGGAAAGGAAGCATCACATAGTTGATCTTCCTTACGAAAAGGATTTCCATGACAGACAAATCCCTACCAAAGCCAGACCTATTCAAATGAACCAAGATCTCCTCCTTATGTGCCAGAAGGAAATCAAGGATCTCTTGGATAAAAATCTTATTCGCAAAAGTAAAAGTCCATGGTCTTGTTCTGCCTTTTATGTCAACAAGCAGGCTGAGATCGAAAGAGGAACCCCTAGGTTGGTCATCAATTACAAACCCCTCAATCAAGCTCTTTGTTGGATTAGATATCCTATCCCCAACAAGAAGGATCTCCTAAAGAGACTCCATGATGCAAAGATCTTTTCAAAATTTGATATGAAATCTGGTTTCTGGCAAATCCAGATAAAAGAAGAGGACAGGTATAAAACTGCTTTCACTGTCCCCTTTGGTCAATATGAATGGAACGTCATGCCTTTTGGCCTAAAAAACGCTCCTTCTGAATTCCAGAGGATCATGAATGACATTTTCAATAATTATGCAAATTTTGCAATTGTCTACATTGATGATGTCTTGATTTACTCTCAATCTTTTGAACAGCATGTCAAACACATTAGCACTTTCATTTCCATAATCAAAAAAAATGGCCTTGCTGTCTCAAAAACTAAGATCAATCTTTTTCAGACTAAAATTAGGTTTCTTGGTCATAACATCCATCAAGGAACTATTATCCCAATCAGTAGGGCTATTGAGTTCTCTGATAAATTTCCTAACCAAATTATTGACAAAACTCAACTTCAGAGATTCCTAGGATGCCTCAATTATGTCTCAGATTTCTTCCCACAACTTAGCAATCTCACAAAACCTCTCCATGATCGTCTAAAAAAGGATCCTCCTCCTTGGACAGACATTCATACCAATGTTGTCAAACAGATCAAATCCCAGGTTAAAGAACTTCCTTGTCTTTACCTTCCCAACCCAGAGGCCTTTAAAATTGTTGAAACTGATGCCTCTGACATTGGTTACGGTGGTATTTTAAAACAAAGAATCTCTGGGAAAGAACAAGTTATAACCTTCACTTCTAAACACTGGAATCCTGCCCAGCAGAATTATTCCACTGTCAAAAAGGAGGTCTTAGCAATTGTTCTATCTATTTCAAAATTCCAATCTGACTTATTAAATCAAAAGTTTCTTGTTCGTATTGATTGCAAATCTGCAAAGGATATCTTACAAAAGGATGTAAAAAATCTTGCATCAAAGCAAATTTTTGCTAGATGGCAAGCTATCTTAAGCATTTTTGATTTTGACATTGAATATCTCAAAGGTTCTGATAATGCTCTCCCTGATTACCTCACTCGTGAATATTTACAGGGAAGTAGTTAGTTCATCCTTAAAGAAATTTAAATCTTTTCAAAATTGTGTCCTTGAGCAAGACAAGTGTATCACCTTCGGTGAGAAAAACTGCTCATCTACCCTAGAACATGGTAACTGTAGTGTCAGCAATGGCATGAAAAACTGTTCTTTCAACACCCTGGAATATGGTGATGGTAATACCATTTTGGTATGAAAAACTATTCCTCCACCCTTGAACATGGTGATTGTAGTGCCTACCAAGGTACAAAAAACTGTTCAAAATTTTATTATTTATTTTTTAATATCCCTCGTTGCAAGTTTTTTCCTCTGCAGATAAAATCCTTCTTTGGCAAAAGGACTTAATGGAATACATGTCATATTCCACTATCAAGAAGCATTATGTGGGTTATTATTGTTTTTCCACTTATCTTTTGGGTGGATGGCGCATTTCCCCTAAGTGGACCATCATGCTCCCCACTTCAAAGGAATCCTATCCTTCTTTTGTGAAGATTTTTGCGCAGTGCCCCAATTTTCTGTTTTGATTTTGGGTACCGGTTACATAAGTACACAGTACCGGTTACATTAGTACACAGTACCGGTCACAAGCATTGGATGCCAAACAGTGCCGGTTACCTCTTTTTTATCTATTTAAGCGTGGTTAGGCTTCTGTTAGAAAACACGCTTCACCTTACGCTTCAATTACAATTCTCTCTCTAGTTTAGTGAGAAGTCAGAGCAACTTGTAAGCTCTCTTCTTCTTCTTCAATCTCTTCTGCAATCTTGTAAGATCTTCTTCAATCTTCAATCTTGTAACTCATAGACAGTTTACTGTCTTGTATGGAAGGCTTTGCCTCCTAATTTATGTTATTTTGATTCTGCACTTCAATTTCATTTCTTGTTTTAGCATTCCGCATGCTACCTACTTCCCCTCTGTCTCTTTAACTTCTTTTATCTTCTGATTCCGATCCCCTCTTGGCCACATCAGCAGGCATTGTCCTAACCAACCCCAACCTGGTTATATGCCTAAACACCGTAAGGGAAAGAAGGCAAACCAAGGGGCTAACCATGAACCTGATATCCAGGACAAACCTCAGGCTACTCCTAGCACCTGTACTTGTGGTATGTGCACTTGTGGCAAGAACAAACCCGAAATCCAGGTTACCAACCAATCGCCTGAAAAGCAAAGGGTTAAACCCAGGAAAACTACCACTACCACTTGCTTTATCTGTGACAAAATTGGTCACAAAAGCAGAACTTGTCGGATCATTAGGAAGCTAAAAGCCCTTAAGATAGATCCTAATACCAAAGCCAATATCATTACCCACTGTAAGGATAACAAGCCCAGTAGGTATGATAATATCCAAAATTATCTTGAAACCTTGAATCTTGATCCCAGAACCAGCAGCAAAACTTATAAATGGTTATGTCAATCATTTAGAAAACCCTGCTCTGATTCTTATCCTTTTAGTCTTTCAACTACAATTAATAGTTTCAATATTAGTATGTTGTCCCTTATTAAGAATTTCGAAAGAAGGATTATCTGGGAATCTCCAGTTATACCTCTCTCCTTCCATTCTTCTATAAAGGGCATAAGTATCCACTACTTGGGGCAACTCATTATGTTTAAATCTTTGCCCATTATCTTTAAATCTTTGAATTTAAACCACAACATTACCTCTAATTTTGATATTAATTCTGGCCTAAAACAGAACTATATCAAAATAGGGACCAATAGGATTACTAATGGACCAGTCTCCAGTATTGGTTCTTGTACTAATTCTTATGTTTATCCCTATAATCTTGCTAAAACCTTCTCTAACAAAAGGAAGGATTTCACCATCATTGGTTTCATTCCTGATAAACAAATTAATTTATCTTTTAATCCTGTTAAAACCTTTTTTAATAGAAGTGTTTTAACTATCAAATTTCTTGAACCAAGACATCAATTTAGATTGTCTTTTAAATATAAACTAGTTACATATTATGTTTATATCAAAAGGCACAATATCCAAAGTATTTTTGATATTTTAAGCTTATTTAATTTTGATATATTAAAAATTCAAGTAAAACTTGAAATTGGTTGTGACGAGCATCTCTTAAACATAGCAATACTGCTACGTTAAGGGATTCTCTAGTCAAGGGTTTCATACCTACCTGGACACTTCCTATGTGCAAGTAGTTAAAATTGTCCTGTTGATGGGTTTTCACACTTTTCTCAGAGAGAAGATGAAGTTCTTCATCATCTTTTCGAAGTATGATTTTTTGTTCAACCGTTCTGATGATGTAATCAGATTTAGAGAAAAAGGATGTTTTTGGTTTGTAGATATCTTTGTGGGATATCTTTGGAATATCCCAATCATCAAGATCTTGATTGATATTTTCAAAATGAATTTCTTCTTTGAAAATTTTGTTTGAAAGAGATTGTCTTGATTGGTCTTCGCTAAACGAAGGAGATTGAGATGAGGATGAGGGTCTACTAGAGCTACAGGAGAAACGTGAGGAAAAGGCTTTAAACATTAAAACAATATTTTCCTCACCCGTAAGCATCATTGCCTTCATCTGGTTACTTGCAGAAATATAAGTATTAAAACTGAACTAGTTACTTACCATCTGGGAAATGCCGTTTAGGTTAACCATGTTTTGTCCAAAACTTAGTTCATAATGTAGGGATTCTGGCTCTGATACCAAGAGGGGGTTGTTGTTACATTCCTGCTTCTTGATAGTGGAATATGACATGTATTCCATTAAGTCCTTTTGCCAAAGAAGGATTTTATCTGCAGAGGAAAAAACTTGCAACGAGGGATATTAAAAAATAAATAATAAAATTTTGAACAGTTTTTTGTACCTTGGTAGGCACTACAATCACCATGTTCAAGGGTGGAGGAATAGTTTTTCATACCAAAATGGTATTACCATCACCATATTCCAGGGTGTTGAAAGAACAGTTTTTCATGCCATTGCTGACACTACAGTTACCATGTTCTAGGGTAGATGAGCAGTTTTTCTCACCGAAGGTGATACACTTGTCTTGCTCAAGGACACAATTTTGAAAAGATTTAAATTTCTTTAAGGATGAACTAACTACTTCCCTGTAAATATTCACGAGTGAGGTAATCAGGGAGAGCATTATCAGAACCTTTGAGATATTCAATGTCAAAATCAAAAATGCTTAAGATAGCTTGCCATCTAGCAAAAATTTGCTTTGATGCAAGATTTTTTACATCCTTTTGTAAGATATCCTTTGCAGATTTGCAATCAATACGAACAAGGAACTTTTGATTTAATAAGTCAGATTGGAATTTTGAAATAGATAGAACAATTGCTAAGACCTTCCTTTTTGACAGTGGAATAATTCTGCTGGGCAGGATTCCAGTGTTTAGAAGTGAAGGTTATAACTTGTTCTTTCCCAGAGATTCTTTGTTTTAAAATACCACCGTAACCAATGTCAGAGGCATCAGTTTCAACAATTTTAAAGGCCTCTGGGTTGGGAAGGTAAAGACAAGGAAGTTCTTTAACCTGGGATTTGATCTGTTTGACAACATTGGTATGAATGTCTGTCCAAGGAGGAGGATCCTTTTTTAGACGATCATGGAGAGGTTTGGTGAGATTGCTAAGTTGTGGGAAGAAATCTGAGACATAATTGAGGCATCCTAGGAATCTCTGAAGTTGAGTTTTGTCAATAATTTGGTTAGGAAACTTATCAGAGAACTCAATAGCCCTACTGATTGGGATAATAGTTCCTTGATGGATGTTATGACCAAGAAACCTAATTTTAGTCTGAAAAAGATTGATCTTAGTTTTTGAGACAGCAAGGCCATTTTTTTTGATTATGGAAATGAAAGTGCTAATGTGTTTGACATGCTGTTCAAAAGATTGAGAGTAAATCAAGACATCATCAATGTAGACAATTGCAAAATTTGCATAATTATTGAAAATGTCATTCATGATCCTCTGGAATTCAGAAGGAGCGTTTTTTAGGCCAAAAGGCATGACGTTCCATTCATATTGACCAAAGGGGACAGTGAAAGCAGTTTTATACCTGTCCTCTTCTTTTATCTGGATTTGCCAGAAACCAGATTTCATATCAAATTTTGAAAAGATCTTTGCATCATGGAGTCTCTTTAGGAGATCCTTCTTGTTGGGGATAGGATATCTAATCCAACAAAGAGCTTGATTGAGGGGTTTGTAATTGATGACCAACCTAGGGGTTCCTCTTTCGATCTCAGCCTGCTTTGTTGACATAAAAGGCAGAACAAGACCATGGACTTTTACTTTTGCGAATAAGATTTTTATCCAAGAGATCCTTGATTTCCTTCTGGCACATAAGGAGGAGATCTTGGTTCATTTGAATAGGTCTGGCTTTGGTAGGGATTTGTCTGTCATGGAAATCCTTTTCGTAAGGAAGATCAACTATGTGATGCTTCCTTTCCCAAAAAGCATTAGGAAGGTCAGAACAAATGGTGGTTTGGATTTGTTCTAGGATTCCTTTGACTTTAAGTTGGTTTTCTCTTCTGAGTAATTGATGGTCAATAAATTTAAAAGAAAATTCTTCTTTAAGGAAATTGATCTGATTTTCTTTGTAAGAAATAAAGTTCAAATTCCTAACCAAAGGTTTTCTCAAGAAATTAAAGATGATAGGTTGTCCCAAGTGCTGGGCAATTATACCATCTTTAGTGATTTGAAAAGGGAAGAGAGACCTTATAAAGGGTGTCCCTAAGATCACCTTGTTTTTTAAGTCTTTGACAAGAAGAAAAGGGGTATTGATTTTGAAACCTGCGTTCTCAATAATTGCAGAAGATAATTTGTAATTGATTTTTAACCTAGAACCATTAGCAGTGCTAAGACGTTCAGAGGTCTTTTCAAAATACTTAGTAGGGATAAGGCCCTCTAAGATGCAATTGGAATCTGCTCCTGTATCGAACAAAGCAGTAGTTTCAAGAGTAAAATCATCAATAACAATTTTTATTTTGATAAAAAACTTTTGAATTTTAATGTGGTTGATGAGGCCAAGAATATCATCGTCTTTAGGCTCATCACTATCTTCGGTATCCGTGTTGGAGACATGAGAATTATTACCATGGTCCTTCCATTGGTTAATGATAAGCTGGTGATCAGCATGCTTACTTTTTAGATCTCTAACTTCGTGTTTCAAGAAGTTAATTTCAGCTTGAAGATCTTGGATAGTGGTAGGTTTGATGCTGGCGTTTTCTAGCCTCTTGAGGGTATCTTTGAGATTAAACTTATTGGTTACAAGGGGATTTCTAGGAGGTTTTATCTCAGGGGGAGGTTTTGCCTCAATGGAAGCCATAAGCTTGTCAAGATAACTCTTCCTTTCGTGTTGATCGGAAATGGCGTTTATGGCCTCGAGGAGTAGGTCATGATCTTGGGTGAGGACATTGACCTGTTTAGAGGAATCGCTGGAGGAATCTGTCAGGTCATCATCCTGGATTTGGTTCAGGTTTTCTAAAGGATGGTCAGATGAACTTTCAGAAGATTGGTTTAACAGATTGTTAATCTTGTCTTCAATGTCGGAGCCAAGATTTAGGGCTTTGAGTTTCCCTACTACTTTGCAATTTTTGCTGTAATGTCCCGGCTTGCCACAATTGTAACAAATAATAGGTTTTTTGGTCTTATCATTATTTTCATAATGATTCTTGATATTTTGATTGGTAGGTCTAGGCCTGGGTTTTCTCAAATGCCTTTCTTTGTAGTAGTCCGGTCTGGGTAGGAGCTTGCTAGTTTTATGTTTGGCTTTGGCTCTGGCCTTCTCCGCACAGGGGAGGCCAAATTGCTCACAGAAAGTTCCAAGATCTCTGCGATTCTGAGCCTTTTCTTTAGATAGCTGGCGTTGGATTTTGTCATCCTGACAAATTTTTAAGGCTACTCTTTGGATAATAGCAATAAGCTGTCCATAGCTTAGTTGCTGATAGGGGATGTTACCATCGGGGTTATGGCTACGGAGTTTATCCCTGACTTTATCTCCCAATGATTTTGGAAGACCAGCAAGAAACTTCTCTTTCCAGAAGGCTTGTTGACTGTCCTCCCTAGTGTAAACCCTAGTTAGGAACGTGTCTTTGTACCATCTGAAATCACCCAAGGTTTTGCACCTAAGGTTTGACAATAATTCGGCAGATCTATCTTTTATGAGAGAGGGATCTCCGATGAAATGTTGGGCAATGGTGAAGATAAGGGTGTTGACGGAATCAGGGATATGGGTATCACCGTCAAGGATGGGTTCGCCATTGGGTTCTCTTTTGACTGCTGTGGTGATAGACTGTTTGCAGTCTTCGGTGAGGTAGTTATCCCACCAACCTTTGAGCTGACCACAGAAACCTGAGATGAGGATTTCTACGATCAAAGCTTCAGGGCAATTGTTGGCAGTTTCATAGGCAGTAGCTACCATGGTCATATTTTGTAAAATTTTGGTTATGCCATATTCATTTTCTCCGTCTATGTTCCACTCATAGACGTTGTTAGCACTAAAGCTCTTGATATTGGTTTCCTTTTCCTCTAGGAGGAGATCAGGGGCTGTGGCTCTGGGATAGTAAAGTTTGGTTTCTTTACGCCACTGGTTGTTTGGGTTGTAGATAACAGGACTGATACCATCTTTGATACTTTCGGAGTGATCAGAAGAGGTTTCATCAATCATGTTGATGGTCCTGACACTTTTAGGAGGAGGGGTGCCAGGCGAAGGTGTTTCAGGGATAGTAGTCTTGAGAAGAGCTATTTGTTCTTTGACTTTAGCCAGAAACTCATCGTTGGCATTGTCAACTTCTATTTTGACTTGGCTTTTGGAGCTATTGCTTTGGGATCCTTTAAAATTTTTTGAGACTCTGTAAGGTTTGAAGAGAGGTTTTTCAATCCTTTTAGAGGAAGAAGATGACTCTGGTTTGTCATTAACTTCCTTACCTTTAGTTCTACTGGAGTCTCCTAAGGCTTGGAGGTATTTGTTTGTGTAATTGGATTGTTCCATAAGATCTTTGATGTCTTTGGCTGTGACTGGTTCCCCATCAATTTTGGTTTTAAAAGGGGCGGCCATGACAGGGGTGGCTTGGTCTTTACTGTTAAGAGCAAAGGGTATTTTGGGAGGTAATTCAGATTGGACCATTTGGCCATCTTTGAGGTGCCAAATAGTATTGGTTTTGGGCTCGTCATGGTCATTACGAAAGGGATAATCCATATCTTTGACTATGGCGTAGGCACGAAACCAGTGGAAGAAGGGGATATTGTATTTGACTCTTTTGAGGAACCTATAATATTTCATTTGGACAAGGTACCCTTTATTACCTTCAAAATTTTGGAGGAACCATTCTCTATGAGGAGACCATTCCTCAGAGTAAAAGTCCTTTTTAAGGGAATTTTTGTCTATGGTAAAATTGGGGGAATTTACTTCCTGATTGGTAAGATCCTTTTCAAGGTCTCGATTGTGGTTATGAACAGATTGATTCTGGCAAATGTTACTACCAGTGGATGATATTACAGAGGTAGGAGGAGAAGAGGGTGTAGAAGACATAGGGGTGAGGAAAAAGCTTTTGTTTAGGAAAGATGTAAGGTATTCCTCACCCGTAAGTATCATTGCCTTCATCTGGTTACTTGCAGAAATATAAGTATTAAAACTGAACTAGTTACTTACCATCTGGGAAATGCCGTTTAGGTTAACCATGTTTTGTCCAAAACTCAGTTCGTAAAGCCATGTTGCCGGATATCAAAGCTTGAATAATAAAATTATTTTCTATTTCATATTTTGGAGTAGAGGTTACCGTAGTTCATAGAGAATTAAAGTAAATACTGAAGTATATTAAACCAGATTTAAACACTCAAAGCCTAAGTTATTCCTTGCTTCAAACATGTATATGACCAAAATTAAAGTATTTTCGAAATATTTTTCTCCGTTTAGGATTAGAATACTTTAGGATAATAAACCTCAAATTATGGTATATGACTGCCCAGTCAACCTGCAGGGTCTTACGTACTTCGCTACCATTTACGTCGCTAATGAGGTACCCAGATATCCTTACTAATATTCTACGGTCCTTGGAGTATATAAAATTTTTCTTTTAAAAAGCTTTAGAAGTATTTTGATCATAAGCATTTTAAGTGCAAAGGTATAACAAAGAACTTAAAAATGTATCTTAGTATAATTCACAGCAGTATATTACAATAATAGTACTGAGAACACAAGTATTTACTGCAAAATATAAACATAGATGAATAATTAAATTATTCAAATATTATTACGTTCATTTTTAAATAGTTATAAAATAGTGGACTGGTTGACTATAGGATTATCCGATCGAGGCGGATAAATACGGCACATTTCAATTGCCCTTGCCAGACGCCTGTATTGACGTACGCTTGCGGCATTTAGCTATAGTCAAAGAGTACACTAGTAGTATAACCTTTAAATTAATTTAATTTAGAATTAATATCCATTTATGGCAAATATGAGTATGAACAAGTGTATGGTTAAATTAAAAGCATAACCAGAGTAGTAAACAACAGTTCAAAATTAATATCTACATTCCTACTTCCACCATCTGGCTCTGATACCAAGAGGGGATCGGAATCAGAAGATAAAAGAAATTAAAGAGACAGAGGGGAAGTAGGTAGCATGCGGAATGCTAAAACAAGAAATTAAATTGAAGTGCAGAATCAAAATAACATAAATTAGGAGGCAAAGCCTTCCATACAAGACAGTAAACTGTCTATGAGTTACAAGATTGAAGATTGAAGAAGATCTTACAAGATTGCAGAAGAGATTGAAGAAGAAGAAGAGAGCTTACAAGTTGCTCTGACTTCTCACTAAACTAGAGAGAGAATTGTAATTGAAGCGTAAGGTGAAGCGTGTCCTCTAACAGAAGCCTAACCACGCTTAAATAGATAAAAAAGAGGTAACCGGCACTGTTTGGCATCCAATGCTTGTGACCGGTACTGTACACTAATGTAACCGGTACTGTTATCACAACGGATAAAAGGGGAGGGAACTGTGCGCAACTCTCCACAAAATTGAAGGATTGGATTCTTTATAGTGGGGGACAAGGAGGTCCACTTTAGGAGAAAATGCGCCATCCACTAATTAAGGGGGGAAAATTAATAATAACCAACATAGTGCCATTGATGGTGGATAATGATGCATTCCACCAAGTTTTATTTGATAAGGAAGGATTTTTACCTGCAGAGGATAATAAACCTGCAACGAAGGTATCAAAATGATTAATAAAATTTGGACAGTTTTTCATGCTTTGGTAAGCACTACAATCACCGTGTCCAAGGGTGGAGGAATAGTTTTTCATACCATAATGGTATTACTATCACCATATTCCAGGGTGTTGAAAGAACAGTTTTTCATGCCATTGCTGACATTACATTTACCATGTTCTAGGGTAAATGAGCAGTTTTTCTCACCGAAGGTGATACACTTGTCTTGCTCAAGGACACAATTTTGAAAAGATTTAATTTTCTTTAAGGATGAACTAACTACTTCCCTGTAAATATTCACGAGTGAGGTAATCAGGGAGAGCATTATCAGAACCTTTGAGATATTCAATGTCAAAATCAAAAATGCTTAAGATAGCTTGCCATCTAGCAAAAATTTGCTTTGATGCAAGATTTTTTACATCCTTTTGTAAGATATCCTTTGCAGATTTGCAATCAATACGAACAAGGAACTTTTGATTTAATAAATCAGATTGGAATTTTGAAATAGATAGAACAATTGCTAAGACTTCCTTTTTGACAGTGGAATAATTCTGCTGGGCAGGATTCCAGTGTTTAGAAGTGAAGGCTATAACTTGTTCTTTCCCAGCGATTCTTTGTTTTAAAATACCACCGTAACCAATGTCAGAGGCATCAGTTTCAACAATTTTAAAGGCCTCTGGGTTGGGAAGGTAAAGACAAGGAAGTTTTTTAACCTGGGATTTGATCTGTTTGACAACATTGGTATGAATGTCTGTCCAAGGAGGAGGATCCTTTTTTAGACGATCATGGAGAGGTTTGGTGAGATTGCTAAGTTGTGGGAAGAAATCTGAGACATAATTGAGGCATCCTAGGAATCTCTGAAGTTGAGTTTTGTCAATAATTTGGTTAGGAAACTTATCAGAGAACTCAATAGCCCTACTGATTGGGATAATAGTTCCTTGATGGATGTTATGACCAAGAAACCTAATTTTTGTCTGAAAAAGATTGATCTTAGTTTTTGAGACAGCAAGGCCATTTTTTTTGATTATGGAAATGAAAGTGCTAATGTGTTTGACATGCTGTTCAAAAGATTGAGAGTAAATCAGGACATCATCAATGTAGACAATTGCAAAATTTGCATAATTATTGAAGATGTCATTCATGATCCTTTGGAATTCAGAAGGAGCGTTTTTTAGGCCAAAAGGCATGACGTTCCATTCATATTGACCAAAGGGGACAGTGAAAGCAGTTTTATACCTGTCCTCTTCTTTTATCTGGATTTGCCAGAAACCAGATTTCATATCAAATTTTGAAAAGATTTTTGCATCATGGAGTCTCTTTAGTAGATCCTTCTTGTTGGGGATAGGATATCTAATCCAACAAAGAGCTTGATTGAGGGGTTTGTAATTGATGACCAACCTAGGGGTTCCTCTTTCGATCTCAGCCTGTTTGTTGACATAAAAGGCAGAACAAGACCAGGGACTTTTACTTTTGCGAATAAGATTTTTATCCAAGAGATCCTTGATTTCCTTCTGGCACATAAGGAGGAGATCTCTGTTCATTTGAATAGGTCTGGCTTTGGTAGGGATTTGTCTGTCATGGAAATCCTTTTCGTAAGGAAGATCAACTATGTGATGCTTCCTTTCCCAAAAAGCATTGGGAAGGTCAGAACAAATGGTGGTTTGGATTTGTTCTAGGATTCCTTTGACTTTAAGTTGGTTTTCTCTTCTGAGTAATTGATGGTCAATAAATTTAAAAGAAAATTCTTCTTTAAGGAAATTGATCTGATTTTCTTTGTAAGAAATAAAGTTCAAATTCCTAACCAAAGGTTTTCTCAAGAAATTAAAGATGATAGGTTGTCCCAAGTGCTGGGCAATTATACCATCTTTAGTGATTTGAAAAGGGAAGAGAGACCTTATAAAGGGTGTCCCTAAGATCACTTTGTTTTTTAAGTCTTTGACAAGAAGAAAAGGGGTATTGATTTTGAAACCTGCGTTCTCAATAATTGCAGAAGATAATTTGTAATTGATTTTTAACCTAGAACCATTAGCAGTGCTAAGACGTTCAGAGGTCTTTTCAAAATACTTAGTAGGGATAAGGCCCTCTAAGATGCAATTGGAATCTGCTCCTGTATCGAACAAAGCAGTAGTTTCAAGAGTAAAATCATCAATAACAATTTTTATTTTGATAAAAAACTTTTGAATTTTAATGTGGTTGATGAGGCCAAGAATATCATCGTCTTTAGGCTCATCACTATCTTCGGTATCCGTGTTGGAGACATGAGAATTATTACCATGGTCCTTCCATTGGTTAATGATAAGCTGGTGATCAGCATGCTTATTTTTTAGATCTCTAACTTCGTGTTTCAAGAAGTTAATTTCAGCTTGAAGATCTTGGATAGTGGTAGGTTTGATGCTGGCGTTTTCTAGCCTCTTGAGGGTATCTTTGAGATTGAATTTATTGGTTACAAGGGGATTTCTAGGAGGTTTTATCTCAGGGGGAGGTTTTGCCTCAATGGAAGCCATAAGCTTGTCAAGATAACTCTTCCTTTCGTGTTGATCGGAAATGGCGTTTATGGCCTCGAGGAGTAGGTCATGATCTTGGGTGAGGACATTGACCTGTTTAGAGGAATCGCTGGAGGAATCTGTCAGGTCATCATCCTGGATTTGGTTCAGGTTTTCTAAAGGATGGTCAGATGAACTTTCAGAATATTGGTTTAACAGATTGTTAATCTTGTCTTCAATGTCGGAGCCAAGATTTAGGGCTTTGAGTTTCCCTACTACTTTGCAATTTTTGCTGTAATGTCCCGGCTTGCCACAATTGTAACAAATAATAGGTTTTTTGGTCTTATCATTATTTTCATAATGATTCTTGATATTTTGATTGGTAGGTCTAGGCCTGGGTTTTCTCAAATGCCTTTCTTTGTAGTAGTCCGGTCTGGGTAGGAGCTTGCTAGTTTTATGTTTGGCTTTGGCTCTGGCCTTCTCCGCACAGGGGAGGCCAAATTGCTCACAGAAAGTTCCAAGATCTCTGCGATTCTGAGCCTTTTCTTTAGATAGCTGGCGTTGGATTTTGTCATCCTGGCAAATTTTTAAGGCTACTCTTTGGATAATAGCAATAAGCTGTCCATAGCTTAGTTGCTGATAGGGGATGTTACCATCGGGGTTATGGCTACGGAGTTTATCCCTGACTTTATCTCCCAATGATTTTGGAAGACCAGCAAGAAACTTCTCTTTCCAGAAGGCTTGTTGACTGTCCTCCCTAGTGTAAACCCTAGTTAGGAACGTGTCTTTGTACCATCTGAAATCACCCAAGGTTTTGCACCTAAGGTTTGACAATAATTCGGCAGATCTATCTTTTATGAGAGAGGGATCTCCGATGAAATGTTGGGCAATGGTGAAGATAAGGGTGTTGACGGAATCAGGGATATGGGTATCACCGTCAAGGATGGGTTCGCCATTGGGTTCTCTTTTGACTGCTGTGGTGATAGACTGTTTGCAGTCTTCGGTGAGGTAGTTATCCCACCAACCTTTGAGCTGACCACAGAAACCTGAGATGAGGATTTCTACGATCAAAGCTTCAGGGCAATTGTTGGCAGTTTCATAGGCAGTAGCTACCATGGTCATATTTTGTAAAATTTTGGTTATGCCATATTCATTTTCTCCGTCTATGTTCCACTCATAGACGTTGTTAGCACTAAAGCTCTTGATATTGGTTTCCTTTTCCTCTAGGAGGAGATCAGGGGCTGTGGCTCTGGGATAGTAAAGTTTGGTTTCTTTACGCCACTGGTTGTTTGGGTTGTAGATAACAGGACTGATACCATCTTTGATACTTTCGGAGTGATCAGAAGAGGTTTCATCAATCATGTTGATGGTCCTGACACTTTTAGGAGGAGGGGTGCCAGGCGAAGGTGTTTCAGGGATAGTAGTCTTGAGAAGAGCTATTTGTTCTTTGACTTTAGCCAGAAACTCATCGTTGGCATTGTCAACTTCTATTTTGACTTGGCTTTTGGAGCTATTGCTTTGGGATCCTTTAAAATTTTTTGAGACTCTGTAAGGTTTGAAGAGAGGTTTTTCAATCTTTTTAGAGGAAGAAGATGATATTGTATTTGACTCTTTTGAGGAACCTATAATATTTCATTTGGACAAGGTACCCTTTATTACCTTCAAAATTTTGGAGGAACCATTCTCTATGAGGAGACCATTCCTCAGAGTAAAAGTCCTTTTTAAGGGAATTTTTGTCTATGGTAAAATTGGGGGAATTTACTTCCTGATTGGTAAGATCCTTTTCAAGGTCTCGATTGTGGTTATGAACAGATTGATTCTGGCAAATGTTACTACCAGTGGATGATATTACAGAGGTAGGAGGAGAAGAGGGTGTAGAAGACATAGTGGTGAGGAAAAAGCTTTTGTTTAGGAAAGATGTAAGGTATTCCTCACCCGTAAGTATCATTGCCTTCATCTGGTTACTTGCAGAAATATAAATATTAAAACTGAACTAGTTACTTACCATCTGGAAAATGCCGTTTAGGTTAACCATGTTTTGTCCAAAACTCAGTTCGTAAAGCCATGTTGCCGGATATCAAAGCTTGAATAATAAAATTATTTTCTATTTCATATTTTGGAGTAGAGGTTACCGTAGTTCATAGAGAATTAAAGTAAATACTGAAGTATATTAAACCAGATTTAAACACTCAAAGCCTAAGTTATTCCTTGCTTCAAACATGTATATGACCAAAATTAAAGTATTTTCGAAATATTTTTCTCCGTTTAGGATTAGAATACTTTAGGATAATAAACCTCAAATTATGGTATATGACTGCCCAGTCAACCTGCAGGGTCTTACGTACTTCGCTACCATTTACGTCGCTAATGAGGTACCCAGATATCCTTACTAATATTCTACGGTCCTTGGAGTATATAAAATTTTTCTTTTGAAAAGCTTTAGAAGTATTTTGATCATAAACATTTTAAGTGCAAAGGTATAACAAAGAACTTAAAAGTGTATCTTAGTATAATTCACTGCAGTATATTACAATAATAGTACTGAGAACATAAGTATTTACTGCAAAATATAAACATAGATGAATAATTAAATTATTCAAATATTATTACGTTCATTTTTAAAAAGTTATAAAATAGTGGACTGGTTGACTATAGGATTATCCGATCGAGGCGGATAAATACGGCACATTTCAATTGCCCTTGCCAGACGCCTGTATTGACGTACGCTTGCGGCATTTAGCTATAGTCAAAGAGTACACTAGTAGTATAACCTTTAAATTAATTTAATTTAGAATTAATATCCATTTATGGCAAATATGAGTATGAACAAGTGTATGGTTAAATTAAAAGCATAACCAGAGTAGTAACCAACAGTTCAAAGTTAATATCTACATTCCTACTTCCACCATCTGGCTCTGATACCAAGAGGGGATCGGAATCAGAAGATAAAAGAAATTAAAGAGACAGAGGGGAAGTAGGTAGCATGCGGAATGCTAAAACAAGAAATTAAATTGAAGTGCAGAATCAAAATAACATAAATTAGGAGGCAAAGCCTTCCATACAAGACAGTAAACTGTCTATGAGTTACAAGATTGAAGATTGAAGAAGATCTTACAAGATTGCAGAAGAGATTGAAGAAGAAGAAGAGAGCTTACAAGTTGCTCTGACTTCTCACTAAACTAGAGAGAGAATTGTAATTGAAGCGTAAGGTGAAGCGTGCCTCTAACAAATGCCTAAGCACGTATATATAATTGAAAGATTGAATAGTAACCGGTTACTAACCGGTAGGAACAGTAAAGGACTACTGTTTGGAATCCAAAGACTGTTGAGTGGGACTGTGCACTTAGGTGACCTGCACTGTGCAAACGAGTCTTGAAATGTTGACCGGTACTATGCACTTGAATAGTGGACAGGGAACCGGTACTGTTTGGTATCCAAGGCTTGAACCTGTGGAGTCTTGGAAGGTGGCAGGAGGTGGGAACCACGTATCTGTCATGATTGAAGCCTTTTGCCAAGTGGCAAGGAAAGCAGGGGTAAAAGCAGTTTCCTTTTGACTGCTTGTGATGATTTGCATTAGTGGGGGACAAAAGCAGAGATGCTCTTTGCCTGCCATGATTGCTGTCTTTGACTATAGGAAACAATAATTGGTTAGGTAAAACAATAGTAAAAACTGGACAGTTTTTCATGTCATTACTGACACTACAGTCACCGTGTCCAAGGGTGGTTGAACAGTTTTTCATGCCATTGCTGGCACTACAATCACCATGTTCAAGGGTGGTTGAACAGTTTTTCCCACCAAAGGTGGTACAGTTGTCATATTCAAGGACAGAAGTTTTGAAAAGATTGATTTTTAAGGTTTTCTGAAGATCTCTAGTGAAGATCATCAGGAGAGTAATCATCGCAACAACCTTCTTCGTTCTGGTAAAATGAATCAGAGGATGAAGAAGATGCAGTTTGAACTTGTTCTTTTCCTCTGGTTTTACTTGCAGAAGAAGAAGAGGTAACCTTGTTAATGGTTTGATCTTGGAGAAGATTCATAATGTTCTGCAAATTTTCCAAAACATCTTCTTTAGAAGTGGAAGCAGCAAGGGCTGCAGAGATCCTAGCCTTTTGATTGAGGAACCTGCAAGTCTCTGGATCAGCAACCTGCAAAGATCTAGGATTGTTTTTGAACCATTCTGTTACGCTAAGAGAAGATGCCATTGAAGCATCAAACTTAGGCCACCATTTGACAAAAGATTGTTTATAAAAAGATGAAACATTTTTCAGGTGATAATCACCAATCTTGTATTGCCAGGAAAAGATCCATGACAACGAGAATGTGGTAAAAAAGTTTAAAAAGATTGGGTAATGGTTAAGATCTTTATTGAATCTTTTCGAAAAGGTTTGGAATCCTTCATGGACTTCAATGGGAAGAATTTCAGGGATTGGCCCAAAGAAATTCCACCATTGGAGGAACCAATTGGGGAAGGAGTACTTGGTTGCTCTTTTAAAGTAGATTAACCAAGAATGCTTGAAGGTTTGGTTTTGTAAGCCAAGGATAGCATAATCCCAGGCTTTAACATAGTCCCAATAGTTGTATCCTATAGGATCAAAATTCTGGGAAAATTTCTTGGGTCTATTTGGGTTTTGGCCAAAGTCTGTAGGAGTTAGAACTTTTAAGATTTGGAAGGTTGAGTGGGTGATGAAGGTTTGGTCTTTTGGGTCTCTGTAATGTTTGATAGACACTGATTCTGTATCTATGAGAATAAACTCATAGAATGTCTGGGTTTTGTTTGAACTCAGGGGGATAAAGTGGGATTGAGATGGGAAGATCTTAGATGGGATCTTGTTAGGGGTCTTATCCATGAACTCAGGTTCTAGATGAGTCAAAAAGAAATAATTCTCTTTAGGTATGTATTGAACCTGGGTTGTTTGGGTTTTGATTGTGGTGATTTGGGATGAAGCTGGGTTGTTCCTGGTAACCAGATTTTTCTGGGCTTGGATAGCCAGGTCCAGAGAGGGCATATCTTGGTCACTGCCATCCTCGGCAATGCTGGCCCAAGTTCTTCTGGGAAGATTGATTGCTCCGTGTTCCTGAAGAGCAAGGAGAGTTTGAACAGGAAAAGCATAATCCTGCTTAGTTTGTTTAGGTTGATTTTGGGGTAAGATTGGTTGGGTATTCTGGGAAGAAGACCCTGTTTGTTTTTTGATGGAGGACCCTGTGGTGATTGGTAAGGGGGATCCTGTAGTAACTGGTAAAATGGGGTTTCCTGTAGTGATTGGTAAGGCATCTGGATTGATTTTACCTTTACCTCTACCTCTTCCTCTGGAGGAGGAGGCCCTGGAAGCCATAGTGATCGTAGCCCTGTAATTAACCATAAGAGGGTTAGTCTGGGAAAGTTTTACTTGAATTTTTAATATATCAAAATTAAATAAGCTTAAAATATCAAAAATACTTTGGATATTGTGCCTTTTGATATAAACATAATATGTAACTAGTTTATATTTAAAAGACAATCTAAATTGATGTCTTGGTTCAAGAAATTTGATAGTTAAAACACTTCTATTAAAAAAGGTTTTAACAGGATTAAAAGATAAATTAATTTGTTTATCAGGAATGAAACCAATGATGGTGAAATCCTTCCTTTTGTTAGAGAAGGTTTTAGCAAGATTATAGGGATAAACATAATAATTAGTACAAGAACCAATACTGGAGACTGGTCCATTAGTAATCCTATTGGTCCCTATTTTGATATAGTTCTGTTTTAGGCCAGAATTAATATCAAAATTAGAGGTAATGTTGTGGTTTAAATTCAAAGATTTAAAGATAATGGGCAAAGATTTAAACATAATGAGTTGCCCCAAGTAGTGGATACTTATGCCCTTTATAGAAGAATGGAAGGAGAGAGGTATAACTGGAGATTCCCAGATAATTCTTCTTTCGAAATTCTTAATAAGGGACAACATACTAATATTGAAACTATTAATTGTAGTTGAAAGACTAAAAAGATAAGAATCAGAGCAGGGTTTTCTAAATGATTGACATAACCATTTATAAGTTTTGCTGCTGGTTCTGGGATCAAGATTCAAGGTTTCAAGATAATTTTGGATATTATCATACCTACTGGGCTTGTTATCCTTACAGTGGGTAATGATATTGGCTTTGGTATTAGGATCTATCTTAAGGGCTTTTAGCTTCCTAATGATCCGACAAGTTCTGCTTTTGTGACCAATTTTGTCACAGATAAAGCAAGTGGTAGTTTTCCTGGGTTTAACCCTTTGCTTTTCAGGCGATTGGTTGGTAACCTGGATTTCGGGTTTGTTCTTGCCACAAGTGCACATACCACAAGTACAGGTGCTAGGAGTAGCCTGAGGTTTGTCCTGGATATCAGGTTCATGGTTAGCTTCTTGGTTTGCCTTTTTTCCCTTTCGGTGTTTAGGCATATAACCAGGTTGGGGATGGTTAGGGCAATGTCTGCTGATGTGGCCAGGCATACTGCATTTGAAACAGATGACCCTATCATTATTAGAGGGGTCGTTTTTAACCATATTGATGGATTTATCCTTGTTAGGTTTGAGTTTTATAGCCTTGAGTAGGTCAAGCTCCCTTTTGACTATGGCTAGGAGTTCATTCCTACTATCATTTTGAAGGTCATGGTTGATAGTGGAATCATTTTTCTGGGCAGGGCTATCTAAGGCCTGAAGATACTTATTTTGTTCTAAGGTATCTGTGGAACCTTTGGTAGCGTCAATAGGGACTTCCTGTTTACCTGCTGATTTGGATTTGAAAGGGTAATCAATACCTTTCCTAATGGTATACTTGCGGAACCAGTAAAAGAAAGGAACATTACGTTTGATTTTTTTGAGAAATTTATAGAATTTCTCTTGGATTTCCTTAGCTTTGGGACCCTGATAATGCAGAAAGAACCACTCTCTTTGAGGAGACCATTCCTCAGAGTATAAGTCTTTCTTAAGGGTTTTCTTATCAATAATGAACTCAGATATCATAAGGTTCATTAAGGGAAGAGTAGGTTGGAGATTGGATAGATCTAGGTTCCTCCTCATCCTTTTGATAAGAAGTTGTTACAGGGGTTGTTGTTTTGAATCCCTGTAAATGGATAGTTGAACCATCATGGGATGTTCCAATATGGGGTTTGGAGGGTTCTGTTGAAAAGGACCTTCTAGACAAGGTTCCTCTAGACATAGCCGTTCTGAAACTTTCTTCAGAGTGTAGGGATCTAGGAATGGAAAAGGAGTTACTTCTATTAAAGACAAGGTCAACCTTTCCAGATTGGTATTGAATGACATCTTGGAATTCTGGTGTTAACCTAGGTGCCGCAGGAGCAGCCTTTTCTAGGGTCCAGGTTTCTGGTAAGGTGATGTCACTCCATTGGATAGTTTTAGGCACAATAATATTGGCCTTACTATTGTCAGTGAGAAACAAAGTGGTTTCCCCTGATTTGTGACATTTTGTTTTGAGGAAGTTGGATCTGATAGAGTTCATTACTTTGTATTGAACTCTGTATATCAGAGTGATTGGGACAGATCCTTCCTTCATGTCATAGCCATGGCATTTGACATTAAGAAATAGAACGTCAAGGATGTTCTTGTCATCCAGACTAACAGTTAGGTCAGGGAAGCAATTGAAAAAGATAGGCCCATGTATAAGGCTAGTTTCGACAGTTCCTAATAAGGAATCATGAAAATGGTTGTGACGAGCATCTCTCAAACATAGCAATACTGCTACGTTAAGGGATTCTCTAGTCAAGGGTTTCATACCTACCTGGACACTTCCTATGTGCAAGTAGTTAAAATTGTCCAGTTGATGGGTTTTCACACTTTTCTCAGAGAGAAGATGAAGTTCTTCATCATCTTTTCGAAGTATGATTTTTTGTTCAACCGTTCTGATGATATAATCAGATTTAGAGAAAAAAGATGTTTTTGGTTTATAAAGATCTTTGTGAGATATCTTTGGAATATCCCAATTATCAAGATCTTGATTGATATTTTCAAAATGAATTTCTTCTTTGAAAATCTTGTTTGAAAGAGATTTTCTTGATTGGTCTTCGCTAAACGAAGGAGATTGAGATGAAGATGAAGGTCTACTTGAGCTGCAGGAGAATCGTGAGGAAAAGGCTTTAAACATATATAAAAAAAATATTTCCTCACCCGTAAGCATCATCGCCTTCATCTGGTTACTTGTAGAAATATAAGTATTAAAACTGAACTAGTTAATTACCTTCTGGGGAATGCCGTTTAGGTTAACCATGTTTTGTTCAAAACTCAGTTTGTATTTGACTCTTTTGAGGAACCTATAATATTTCATTTGGACAAGGTACCCTTTATTACCTTCAAAATTTTGGAGGAACCATTCTCTATGAGGAGACCATTCCTCAGAGTAAAAGTCCTTTTTAAGGGAATTTTTGTCTATGGTAAAATTGGGGGAATTTACTTCCTGATTGGTAAGATCCTTTTCAAGGTCTCGATTGTGGTTATGAACAGATTGATTCTGGCAAATGTTACTACCAGTGGATGATATTACAGAGGTAGGAGGAGAAGAGGGTGTAGAAGACATAGTGGTGAGGAAAAAGCTTTTGTTTAGGAAAGATGTAAGGTATTCCTCACCCGTAAGTATCATTGCCTTCATCTGGTTACTTGCAGAAATATAAATATTAAAACTGAACTAGTTACTTACCATCTGGGAAATGCCGTTTAGGTTAACCATGTTTTGTCCAAAACTCAGTTCGTAAAGCCATGTTGCCGGATATCAAAGCTTGAATAATAAAATTATTTTCTATTTCATATTTTGGAGTAGAGGTTACCGTAGTTCATAGAGAATTAAAGTAAATACTGAAGTATATTAAACCAGATTTAAACACTCAAAGCCTAAGTTATTCCTTGCTTCAAACATGTATATGACCAAAATTAAAGTATTTTCGAAATATTTTTCTCCGTTTAGGATTAGAATACTTTAGGATAATAAACCTCAAATTATGGTATATGACTGCCCAGTCAACCTGCAGGGTCTTACGTACTTCGCTACCATTTACGTCGCTAATGAGGTACCCAGATATCCTTACTAATATTCTACGGTCCTTGGAGTATATAAAATTTTTCTTTTGAAAAGCTTTAGAAGTATTTTGATCATAAACATTTTAAGTGCAAAGGTATAACAAAGAACTTAAAAGTGTATCTTAGTATAATTCACTGCAGTATATTACAATAATAGTACTGAGAACATAAGTATTTACTGCAAAATATAAACATAGATGAATAATTAAATTATTCAAATATTATTACGTTCATTTTTAAAAAGTTATAAAATAGTGGACTGGTTGACTATAGGATTATCCGATCGAGGCGGATAAATACGGCACATTTCAATTGCCCTTGCCAGACGCCTGTATTGACGTACGCTTGCGGCATTTAGCTATAGTCAAAGAGTACACTAGTAGTATAACCTTTAAATTAATTTAATTTAGAATTAATATCCATTTATGGCAAATATGGGTATGAACAAGTGTATGGTTAAATTAAAAGCATAACCAGAGTAGTAACCAACAGTTCAAAGTTAATATCTACATTCCTACTTCCACCATCTGGCTCTGATACCAAGAGGGGAAGATAAATAAGCTTAAAATATCAAAAATACTTTGGATATTGTGCCTTTTGATATAAACATAATATGTAACTAGTTTATATTTAAAAGACAATCTAAATTGATGTCTTGAATTGTTGACCGGTACTATGCACTTGAATAGTGGTCAGGGAACCGGTACTGTTTAGTATCCAAGGTTTGAACCTGTGGAGTCTAGGAGGGTGACAAAAGTGGATTCTTGTCTGCCATGATTGATGCTTTGAATTGGTGGGGGACAAAAGCAGAGATGCTCTTTGTCTGCCATGATTGCTGTGGCTTTGACTAGAGGGGGCCACGTAAACAGGGAACAATAATTGGTTATGGAATCCAATGCTTGGTGACTTGGATTGAGTATCTTGGTGACTTGGACTATTTGGAATCCAAGAAATAGTGCTAATTGGTGACAAGGCACTATTTGCTTTACGGAGGATTTGATTGAAGATGCCTTTGATGATGGCATGATTGACTACTTTGTTCCTTGTGATGATGAAGATACCTTTTGTCTGCCTCTTGTCTACTGGCATGATTACCTTGAGATTGATGAAATTATTGATGCCTGTTAGGGGAATACGCCCCAGAACAGTTGTCGTCTCCAGCTGATGATGGCTGAGAGAGGAATGATTGATGAACCAAGACCAGTTTTTCATACCACTGATGGTACTACAATCGCCATGATCAAGGGCGTTTTTAGAACAGTTTTTCATGCCAGAGGCACTACAATCACCGTGTTCCAGGGTGTAAGAACAGTTTTTCATGCCTGGGGCACTACAATCACCGTATTCCAGGGTGTAAGAACAGTTTTTCATGCCTGGGGCACTACAGTCGTCTTGTTCAGGGACGCTATTAATTGTTAAAAACAAAGAAATTTTGATGAAAGTGTTTTGGAAAACAATTAAATTGAGATTAAGAGAAAGATTAGGGTTCATACCTTTTGAAGAATTTCTCTTGCTGATTTGAGGGGAGAAACCAGAGACATAGTTAAGGCATTTAAAGAGCCTCTGCAACTGGGTTCTGTCAATGATCTGATTGGGAATTTTATCATAGAACTCAATAGCTTTACTGATAGGGATGATTGTTTCCTGGTGAATGCTATGACCAAGAAATTTATTCTTTGCATGGAACAAATTGATTTTTGTTTTGGAGACAGCAAGTCTATTAATAACAGATATGAATATGCTGCTATGCTTGAGATGCTGGTAAAAGGATTGAGAATAATTTAAAACATCATCAATATAGATAATGGTAAATTTTGAATTTTGATTAAAATTCTCATTAATGATTTGAAATTCAGAATGAGCGTTCCAATCATATTGACAAGAAGGGACAGTGAAAGTAGTTTTATACCTGTCCTCTTTTTTTGTTTGCCAAAAGCCAGATTTAATTTTAGAGAAGATTTTTGCATCAAGAAATTTCTCAAGGAGATTTCTCTTGTTGGAAATAGGGAACCTAATCCAGCAAAGATCATGATTGAAAGGTTTGTAATAACAAGTCTGGGAGTTTCCCCTTTTGATCTTAGCTTGTTTATTGATATAAATGTCAGAACAAGACCATGGATTCTTACTCTTGCAAATAAGGGTTTTATCCCAAAGGTCTTTTACTTTCTTTTGACAAAGAAGGAGAGGTTCATGATTCATTTGAATCAGTTTGCCTTTGGTAGGGATTTGCCTATCTTGAAAATCCTTTTCATATGGGAATTCAATTCTATGATGGCTTCTTTCCCAGAAAGCATTGGGAATGTTAGAACAAATAGTAGATTGAATTTGTTCTAAAAGACTTTTGATTTTGAATTGACTATCCTGTTTTTGCAACTGATGGTCAATATTCCTAAAAGAGACTTTTCCTTTCAGAAAAATAATTTGATAAGAATTTGGGTTTAAGTTCCTGATAAAAGGTTTTCTCAAAAACTTAAAAATAATTGGTTGTCCCAAAAGCTGGGCTATTATACCTTCCTTAGTAACTTGAAAAGGGAAGACTGATCTTATGGAAGGAGTACCTAAAGTCACTTTGTTTTTCAAATTCTTAACAAGAAGAAAGGAGGTATAGATTTTGAAATTGATTTTTGACTTAGAGCCATTTGCAGCACTAAGTTGTTTAGAAGTCTTTTCAAAATATTTTGTAGGAATAAGACCTTCTAAGATGCAATAAGAATCTGTCCCAGTGTCAAACAGAGTAACGGTTTCAAGGATGAAATCACTCATGACAATATTGATGTTTATGTAGAATTTGTGAATCCTGACATAATTGATAAGACCAAGGAAGGATGAACTATCCTCACGGTCATTCCATTGGTCAATGGTTGACTGGTGATCAGCCTGTTTCAGATTTAGACCTTTAACTTTGATATGAAGATCATGAGAAGTAACAGGTTTGACACTAGTTTTCCCTAACCTCTTAAAGGTATTTCTAAGATTGAACCTATTGGTTACGAGAGGACTTTTAGAGAGGTTTGCCTCAAAGAGAAGATCATGTTCTCTGGTGAGGACACTAATTTGATTAGAGGAGTCAGTTAAAACATCCTCCTGGATATGATTTAGGTTTTCAGAAGAATGATCAGAGGATTCTTCTGGAAATTGGGCTAACAAATTGTTAATCTTGTCCTTAATATCAGGATCAAGCTTAAGAGTCTTGAGTTTTCCTATGACCCTACAGCTTCTGCTTATGTGACATGACTTACCACAATTGAAGCAGACAATAGGATTACTAGGATGATGATCCTTTTGTAAAGTTCCTTTACTAAAATTATAAGTAATACAAATAGGAAACTTTTGGATAAGTAAATTGGATTGAGATTCAGAGACAGCTAAATCTTTTGTCAAAACATCTCTTTTGATCAGAAAGGTTTTAACGTGATTGCTGTGTTGCTGAAAAGATTCTGAGATATAAGGATAACTAAAGAGACTTTGTGGTTGGGTTTTACCAGTTTGACCAAGATACTTACCATAAGATCTGGTATTAGTATTGACATAAACAAAGGTTTTTTGGGTATTGGGATTAAGAACACCATAACCTGCTTGATGCAAAATGTCAATAATGGGAGAACTGGTATGAGGACTAATAAACCTTTTCAGAGTATTTTGGAATTCTGAGAAAGTAATTTTAAGGTCAAAGATAACGTTCCAGTTATAATGATCAGAAAAGACATATAAATTGATATTGATATTCTTATCTATTTTGACTTGATTCTGTTCAAGACCAGAACTCAGGTCAGAATTAGAAAAGATATTTGTATTGAAAAGATTCGCAGAGAGACCTTCCCTAAGGGTATACTTAGTTTTGGTAGGTTGCTCTGGGTAACCAGCTATTGTATCACCCTCCGTTTTTTGAAAAGGGAAAGAGGATGCATTAGTTTTAAAGAATTGAATAATAGCTGAGAGCAGATTAATATCAATCTGACCTAAATAATCATTAGTGGATATTTTAACATTCTCGGAAGCAGAAGCCTCAAGAGATGAGTTGTTTCCGGACCAATGGTTATTATGGTGATTAATGATTAATTGCTGATTGGTTAACACATTCTTCTGGGTTTGGATAGGGGTTTCAGAAGAACGGTTAGTGGATTCTAAGCTAGTGTCAGAACCATTTTTTGAAGATAGGATTAATAATTTATTAACCTTATCTGTGGTTTCAGGATCTAAACCTAGGGCTTCAAGTTTCCCTTTGATCCTATCATACCTGTTAGTGTGACTGGTTCTGTCACTTTTGAAGCAATTGATGATATTGGTTTTGATACTAGGATCTAACCTAAGGGCTTTAAGCTTCTTTACGATCCTACAGGTTTTGCTCTTGTGGCCAGTTTTGCCGCAAGTGAAGCAAGTGATAGGCCCTTTGAGGCTATCATGCTGTTTCTTGGTAGATTGGTTACTATCCTGAGTTTTGGTTTGATTCTTACCACAAGTGCAGCAAGTGTTTGGAGTAGCTTGAGGCCTTTCCTGGGTTTTAGGTTTATCGGCCTGTTTCTTGTCATAGTGCTTTGGTTTGCTGGCCATACCTTCTGGGTTACCAGAAGAGGTTTTACTTAATACTTTGGTGGACCTAAAACTTTTAGGTGAGGGAGTGTTAGGGGCCTTAGTTTTGAGAAGGGCAAGCTCCTTCTTGACTTTGGCTAAGAGTTCCTTCGTGCTATTCTGTTCAACACGGTAAATGTGTTGCCAGCCATAGGCATATTTGGCAGCAAGGTCTTCTACCTTGGTAGAAATAATTGAGCTTTGGGGCTTATTGGATTGCTCCATGAGGTCTCTGACCCTTTTGGTGAGGTCTCTGATGTGTTCGGCAGAGACAGGTCTTTTCTTATTAGGAGCAAAAGGTATTTTGGGGGGTAGCTCGGATTGGACCATTTGGCCATCTTTGAGGTGCCAAATAGTATTGGTCTTTCTCCCGTCATGGTTATTACGGAAGGGATAATCAATGTTTTTTGCTATGGTGTAAGCTTGAAACCAGCGAAAGAAAGGGATATTGAGTTTGACCCTTTTAAGGAATCTATAAAATTTCTCCTGGATAAAGTAACCTTTATCACCTTGGAAATTTTGGAAGAACCACTCTCTGTGAAGAGACCATTCTTCAGAATTAAAATCCTTTTTAAGGGATTTTTTATCTATGATAAACTTAGATAAAGAGGTTTGATTTTCAAAACGGGTTTCTTTTTTGAAGACTTGCTTTGAAAAAGATTGATCCTTATTAAGAGAGGTTTGACCAAGATTGCAAAGATCTTTGTTTTGATCTTTGTTTTGATCGATATTTTTAAAAGATTGATTTGAAGGAGATGGAGTCATAAAACTAGAAGAGGGTGAAAGGATAGGAGACATACCAGGAGATTGTGAGGAAAAAGCTTTAAAGAAATGTATAGATAGTTTTTCCTCACCCATAAGCATCATCGCCTTCACTTGGTTTGATAAGAATATAGGTATTAAAAATGAACTTAATAACTTACCTTCTAAAAAATACCTTAGAGTTACCTGTACTTGTTCATACATCAGATTAAGGCCATACTATCTGGGTATTAAACTTGAAATTGCAATTACTTTCTAAAAACATATTCTAGAGTTAATTATAATTGTTACAAGACAAGGCAATAGTTATCCCAGAATATATTTAAACTTGAATTAAAAGTTATTTTCTAAATTATATCAAGAAAATTAATTATGTTTGTAGTATGATCAAACAAAAGGCTTTTCTTAAAATTTCCGCTCTTTGGTTGAGGAACCTCAAGACAAGAATTGACCAAACACTGCCCAGTACCTCGGTTAATTTATGGACTTATATTCGCCCTCTCCAACGGGTCTTACGGATGCCACGTAAATACGAGTGGGTCGTTCTTGAGAACCATCCTCATACACAAAGAGTTTTGACCAAAATATTTTAGGAACCTTTTAACCGGTTGATCATAAACATAAATAATTAATTTGCAGAATATAAACTAGATGAATAAGTAATAATTCAAAAGGAAATATATAAAGAGTACATAAAGCTTTGTAAAGAACACTTTGTAATTAAATTGCAGAATATGATCCAGATGAATAAAAACATAAATAATAATTATTAATTATAAAATAGTAGACAACTTGACTATAGGATTATCCGATCGAGGCGGATAAATACGGCACATTTCAATTGCCCTTGCCAGACGCCTGTATTGACGTACGCTGCGGCATTTAGCTATAGTCAAAGAGTACACTATAGTATAATATACTTTGTATTTTCATAAACTTTCAATATTAATACCCCCTATTTATGGCACTTAATTAATTAAGAACATAAATAAGTAACTGTAAAGCATTGCTTAGATAAGCAACTTAAAATTCAAAGTTAATACCCCATTCCTACTTCCACCATCTGGCTCTGATACCAAGAGGGGATCGGAATCAGAAGATAAAAGAAATTAAAGAGACAGAGGGGAAGTAGGTAGCATGCGGAATGCTAAAACAAGAAATTAAATTGAAGTGCAGAATCAAAATAACATAAATTAGGAGGCAAAGCCTTCCATACAAGACAGTAAACTGTCTATGAGTTACAAGATTGAAGATTGAAGAAGATCTTACAAGATTGCAGAAGAGATTGAAGAAGAAGAAGAGAGCTTACAAGTTGCTCTGACTTCTCACTAAACTAGAGAGAGAATTGTAATTGAAGCGTAAGGTGAAGCGTGCCTCTAACAAATGCCTAAGCACGTATATATAATTGAAAGATTGAATAGTAACCGGTTACTAACCGGTAGGAACAGTAAAGGACTACTGTTTGGAATCCAAAGACTGTTGAGTGGGACTGTGCACTTAGGTGACCTGCACTGTGCAAACGAGTCTTGAAATGTTGACCGGTACTATGCACTTGAATAGTGGACAGGGAACCGGTACTGTTTGGTATCCAAGGCTTGAACCTGTGGAGTCTTGGAAGGTGGCAGGAGGTGGGAACCACGTATCTGTCATGATTGAAGCCTTTTGCCAAGTGGCAAGGAAAGCAGGGGTAAAAGCAGTTTCCTTTTGACTGCTTGTGATGATTTGCATTAGTGGGGGACAAAAGCAGAGATGCTCTTTGCCTGCCATGATTGCTGTCTTTGACTATAGGAAACAATAATTGGTTAGGTAAAACAATAGTAAAAACTGGACAGTTTTTCATGTCATTACTGACACTACAGTCACCGTGTCCAAGGGTGGTTGAACAGTTTTTCATGCCATTGCTGGCACTACAATCACCATGTTCAAGGGTGGTTGAACAGTTTTTCCCACCAAAGGTGGTACAGTTGTCATATTCAAGGACAGAAGTTTTGAAAAGATTGATTTTTAAGGTTTTCTGAAGATCTCTAGTGAAGATCATCAGGAGAGTAATCATCGCAACAACCTTCTTCGTTCTGGTAAAATGAATCAGAGGATGAAGAAGATGCAGTTTGAACTTGTTCTTTTCCTCTGGTTTTACTTGCAGAAGAAGAAGAGGTAACCTTGTTAATGGTTTGATCTTGGAGAAGATTCATAATGTTCTGCAAATTTTCCAAAACATCTTCTTTAGAAGTGGAAGCAGCAAGGGCTGCAGAGATCCTAGCCTTTTGATTGAGGAACCTGCAAGTCTCTGGATCAGCAACCTGCAAAGATCTAGGATTGTTTTTGAACCATTCTGTTACGCTAAGAGAAGATGCCATTGAAGCATCAAACTTAGGCCACCATTTGACAAAAGATTGTTTATAAAAAGATGAAACATTTTTCAGGTGATAATCACCAATCTTGTATTGCCAGGAAAAGATCCATGACAACGAGAATGTGGTAAAAAAGTTTAAAAAGATTGGGTAATGGTTAAGATCTTTATTGAATCTTTTCGAAAAGGTTTGGAATCCTTCATGGACTTCAATGGGAAGAATTTCAGGGATTGGCCCAAAGAAATTCCACCATTGGAGGAACCAATTGGGGAAGGAGTACTTGGTTGCTCTTTTAAAGTAGATTAACCAAGAATGCTTGAAGGTTTGGTTTTGTAAGCCAAGGATAGCATAATCCCAGGCTTTAACATAGTCCCAATAGTTGTATCCTATAGGATCAAAATTCTGGGAAAATTTCTTGGGTCTATTTGGGTTTTGGCCAAAGTCTGTAGGAGTTAGAACTTTTAAGATTTGGAAGGTTGAGTGGGTGATGAAGGTTTGGTCTTTTGGGTCTCTGTAATGTTTGATAGACACTGATTCTGTATCTATGAGAATAAACTCATAGAATGTCTGGGTTTTGTTTGAACTCAGGGGGATAAAGTGGGATTGAGATGGGAAGATCTTAGATGGGATCTTGTTAGGGGTCTTATCCATGAACTCAGGTTCTAGATGAGTCAAAAAGAAATAATTCTCTTTAGGTATGTATTGAACCTGGGTTGTTTGGGTTTTGATTGTGGTGATTTGGGATGAAGCTGGGTTGTTCCTGGTAACCAGATTTTTCTGGGCTTGGATAGCCAGGTCCAGAGAGGGCATATCTTGGTCACTGCCATCCTCGGCAATGCTGGCCCAAGTTCTTCTGGGAAGATTGATTGCTCCGTGTTCCTGAAGAGCAAGGAGAGTTTGAACAGGAAAAGCATAATCCTGCTTAGTTTGTTTAGGTTGATTTTGGGGTAAGATTGGTTGGGTATTCTGGGAAGAAGACCCTGTTTGTTTTTTGATGGAGGACCCTGTGGTGATTGGTAAGGGGGATCTTGTAGTAACTGGTAAAATGGGGTTTCCTGTAGTGATTGGTAAGGCATCTGGATTGATTTTACCTTTACCTCTACCTCTTCCTCTGGAGGAGGAGGCTCTGGAAGCCATAGTGATCGTAGCCCTGTAATTAACCATAAGAGGGTTAGTCTGGGAAAGTTTTACTTGAATTTTTAATATATCAAAATTAAATAAGCTTAAAATATCAAAAATACTTTGGATATTGTGCCTTTTGATATAAACATAATATGTAACTAGTTTATATTTAAAAGACAATCTAAATTGATGTCTTGGTTCAAGAAATTTGATAGTTAAAACACTTCTATTAAAAAAGGTTTTAACAGGATTAAAAGATAAATTAATTTGTTTATCAGGAATGAAACCAATGATGGTGAAATCCTTCCTTTTGTTAGAGAAGGTTTTAGCAAGATTATAGGGATAAACATAATAATTAGTACAAGAACCAATACTGGAGACTGGTCCATTAGTAATCCTATTGGTCCCTATTTTGATATAGTTCTGTTTTAGGCCAGAATTAATATCAAAATTAGAGGTAATGTTGTGGTTTAAATTCAAAGATTTAAAGATAATGGGCAAAGATTTAAACATAATGAGTTGCCCCAAGTAGTGGATACTTATGCCCTTTATAGAAGAATGGAAGGAGAGAGGTATAACTGGAGATTCCCAGATAATTCTTCTTTCGAAATTCTTAATAAGGGACAACATACTAATATTGAAACTATTAATTGTAGTTGAAAGACTAAAAAGATAAGAATCAGAGCAGGGTTTTCTAAATGATTGACATAACCATTTATAAGTTTTGCTGCTGGTTCTGGGATCAAGATTCAAGGTTTCAAGATAATTTTGGATATTATCATACCTACTGGGCTTGTTATCCTTACAGTGGGTAATGATATTGGCTTTGGTATTAGGATCTATCTTAAGGGCTTTTAGCTTCCTAATGATCCGACAAGTTCTGCTTTTGTGACCAATTTTGTCACAGATAAAGCAAGTGGTAGTTTTCCTGGGTTTAACCCTTTGCTTTTCAGGCGATTGGTTGGTAACCTGGATTTCGGGTTTGTTCTTGCCACAAGTGCACATACCACAAGTACAGGTGCTAGGAGTAGCCTGAGGTTTGTCCTGGATATCAGGTTCATGGTTAGCTTCTTGGTTTGCCTTTTTTCCCTTTCGGTGTTTAGGCATATAACCAGGTTGGGGATGGTTAGGGCAATGTCTGCTGATGTGGCCAGGCATACTGCATTTGAAACAGATGACCCTATCATTATTAGAGGGGTCGTTTTTAACCATATTGATGGATTTATCCTTGTTAGGTTTGAGTTTTATAGCCTTGAGTAGGTCAAGCTCCCTTTTGACTATGGCTAGGAGTTCATTCCTACTATCATTTTGAAGGTCATGGTTGATAGTGGAATCATTTTTCTGGGCAGGGCTATCTAAGGCCTGAAGATACTTATTTTGTTCTAAGGTATCTGTGGAACCTTTGGTAGCGTCAATAGGGACTTCCTGTTTACCTGCTGATTTGGATTTGAAAGGGTAATCAATACCTTTCCTAATGGTATACTTGCGGAACCAGTAAAAGAAAGGAACATTACGTTTGATTTTTTTGAGAAATTTATAGAATTTCTCTTGGATTTCCTTAGCTTTGGGACCCTGATAATGCAGAAAGAACCACTCTCTTTGAGGAGACCATTCCTCAGAGTATAAGTCTTTCTTAAGGGTTTTCTTATCAATAATGAACTCAGATATCATAAGGTTCATTAAGGGAAGAGTAGGTTGGAGATTGGATAGATCTAGGTTCCTCCTCATCCTTTTGATAAGAAGTTGTTACAGGGGTTGTTGTTTTGAATCCCTGTAAATGGATAGTGGAACCATCATGGGATGTTCCAATATGGGGTTTGGAGGGTTCTGTTGAAAAGGACCTTCTAGACAAGGTTCCTCTAGACATAGCCGTTCTGAAACTTTCTTCAGAGTGTAGGGATCTAGGAATGGAAAAGGAGTTACTTCTATTAAAGACAAGGTCAACCTTTCCAGATTGGTATTGAATGACATCTTGGAATTCTGGTGTTAACCTAGGTGCCGCAGGAGCAGCCTTTTCTAGGGTCCAGGTTTCTGGTAAGGTGATGTCACTCCATTGGATAGTTTTAGGCACAATAATATTGGCCTTACTATTGTCAGTGAGAAACAAAGTGGTTTCCCCTGATTTGTGACATTTTGTTTTGAGGAAGTTGGATCTGATAGAGTTCATTACTTTGTATTGAACTCTGTATATCAGAGTGATTGGGACAGATCCTTCCTTCATGTCATAGCCATGGCATTTGACATTAAGAAATAGAACGTCAAGGATGTTCTTGTCATCCAGACTAACAGTTAGGTCAGGGAAGCAATTGAAAAAGATAGGCCCATGTATAAGGCTAGTTTCGACAGTTCCTAATAAGGAATCATGAAACTGGTTGTGACGAGCATCTCTCAAACATAGCAATACTGCTACGTTAAGGGATTCTCTAGTCAAGGGTTTCATACCTACCTGGACACTTCCTATGTGCAAGTAGTTAAAATTGTCCAGTTGATGGGTTTTCACACTTTTCTCAGAGAGAAGATGAAGTTCTTCATCATCTTTTCGAAGTATGATTTTTTGTTCAACCGTTCTGATGATATAATCAGATTTAGAGAAAAAAGATGTTTTTGGTTTATAAAGATCTTTGTGAGATATCTTTGGAATATCCCAATTATCAAGATCTTGATTGATATTTTCAAAATGAATTTCTTCTTTGAAAATCTTGTTTGAAAGAGATTTTCTTGATTGGTCTTCGCTAAACGAAGGAGATTGAGATGAAGATGAAGGTCTACTTGAGCTGCAGGAGAATCGTGAGGAAAAGGCTTTAAACATATATAAAAAAAATATTTCCTCACCCGTAAGCATCATCGCCTTCATCTGGTTACTTGTAGAAATATAAGTATTAAAACTGAACTAGTTAATTACCTTCTGGGGAATGCCGTTTAGGTTAACCATGTTTTGTTCAAAACTCAGTTTGTAAAGCCATGTTGCCGGATAACAAAGCTTGAATAATAAAATTATTTTCTATTTCATATTTTGGAGTAGAGGTTACCGTAGTTCATAGAAAATTAAAGTAAATACTGAAGTATATTAAACCAGATTTAAACACTCAAAGCCTAAGTTATTCCTTGCTTCAAACATGTATATGACCAAAAATAAAGTATTTTCGAAATATTTTTCTCCGTTTAGGATTAGAATACTTTAGGATAATAAACCTCAAATTATGGTATATGACTGCCCAGTCAACCTGCAGGGTCTTACGTACTTCGCTACCATTTACGTCGCTAATGAGGTACCCAGATATCCTTACTAATATTCTACGGTCCTTGGAGTATATAAAATTTTTCTTTTGAAAAGCTTTAGAAGTATTTTGATCATAAACATTTTAAGTGCAAAGGTATAACAAAGAACTCAAAAGTGTATCTTAGTATAATTTACTGCAGTATATTACAATAATAGTACTGAGAACATAAGTATTTACTGCAAAATATAAACATAGATGAATAATTAAATTATTCAAATATTATTACGTTCATTTTTAAATAGTTATAAAATAGTGGACTGGTTGACTATAGGATTATCCGATCGAGGCGGATAAATACGGCACATTTCAATTGCCCTTGCCAGACGCCTGTATTGACGTACGCTTGCGGCATTTAGCTATAGTCAAAGAGTATACTAGTAGTATAACCTTTAAATTAATTTAATTTAGAATTAATATCCATTTATGGCAAATATGAGTATGAACAAGTGTATGGTTAAATTAAAAGCATAACCAGAGTAGTAACCAACAGTTCAAAGTTAATATCTACATTCCTACTTCCACCATCTGGCTCTGATACCAAGAGGGGATCGGAATCAGAAGATAAAAGAAATTAAAGAGACAGAGGGGAAGTAGGTAGCATGCGGAATGCTAAAACAAGAAATTTCTTGTTAATAGAAGTGTTTTAACTATCAAATTTCTTGAAGCAAGACATCAATTTAGATTGTCTTTTAAATATAAACTAGTTACATATTATGTTTATATCAAAAGGCACAATATCCAAAGTATTTTTGATATTTTAAGCTTATTTAATTTTGATATATTAAAAATTCAAGTAAAACTTTCCCAGACTAACCCTCTTATGGTTAATTACAGGGCTACGATCACTATGGCTTCCAGGGCCTCCTCCTCCAGAGGAAGAGGTAGAGGTAAAGGTAAAATCAATCCAGATGCCTTACCAATCACTACAGGAAACCCCATTTTACCAGTTACTACAGGATCCCCCTTACCAATCACCACAGGGTCCTCCATCAAAAAACAAACAGGGTCTTCTTCCCAGAATACCCAACCAATCTTACCCCAAAATCAACCTAAACAAACTAAGCAGGATTATGCTTTTCCTGTTCAAACTCTCCTTGCTCTTCAGGAACACGGAGCAATCAATCTTCCCAGAAGAACTTGGGCCAGCATTGCCGAGGATGGCAGTGACCAAGATATGCCCTCTCTGGACCTGGCTATCCAAGCCCAGAAAAATCTGGTTACCAGGAACAACCCAGCTTCATCCCAAATCACCACAATCAAAACCCAAACAACCCAGGTTCAATACATACCTAAAGAGAATTATTTCTTTTTGACTCATCTAGAACCTGAGTTCATGGATAAGACCCCTAACAAGATCCCATCTAAGATCTTCCCATCTCAATCCCACTTTATCCCCCTGAGTTCAAACAAAACCCAGACATTCTATGAGTTTATTCTCATAGATACAGAATCAGTGTCTATCAAACATTACAGAGACCCAAAAGACCAAACCTTCATCACCCACTCAACCTTCCAAATCTTAAAAGTTCTAACTCCTACAGACTTTGGCCAAAACCCAAATAGACCCAAGAAATTTTCCCTGATACCAAGAGGGGATCGGAATCAGAAGATAAAAGAAATTAAAGAGACAGAGGGGAAGTAGGTAGCATGCGGAATGCTAAAACAAGAAATTAAATTGAAGTGCAGAATCAAAATAACATAAATTAGGAGGCAAAGCCTTCCATACAAGACAGTAAACTGTCTATGAGTTACAAGATTGAAGATTGAAGAAGATCTTACAAGATTGCAGAAGAGATTGAAGAAGAAGAAGAGAGCTTACAAGTTGCTCTGACTTCTCACTAAGCTAGAGAGAGAATTGTAATTGAAGCGTAAGGTGAAGCGTGTCCTCTAACAGAAGCCTAACCACGCTTAAATAGATAAAAAAGAGGTAACCGGCACTGTTTGGCATCCAATGCTTGTGACCGGTACTGTACACTAATGTAACCGGTACTGTTATCACAACGGATAAAAGGGGAGGGAACTGTGCGCAACTCTCCACAAAATTGAAGGATTGGATTCTTTATAGTGGGGGACAAGGAGGTCCACTTTAGGAGAAAATGCGCCATCCACTAATTAAGGGGGGAAAATTAATAATAACCAACATAGTGCCATTGATGGTGGATAATGATGCATTCCACCAAGTTTTATTTGATAAGGAAGGATTTTTACCTGCAGAGGAAAATAAACCTGCAACGAAGGTATCAAAATGATTAATAAAATTTGGACAGTTTTTCATGCTTTGGTAAGCACTACAATCACCGTGTCCAAGGGTGGAGGAATAGTTTTTCATACCATAATGGTATTACTATCACCATATTCCAGGGTGTTGAAAGAACAGTTTTTCATGCCATTGCTGACATTACATTTACCATGTTCTAGGGTAAATGAGCCGTTTTTCTCACCGAAGGTGATACACTTGTCTTGCTCAAGGACACAATTTTGAAAAGATTTAATTTTCTTTAAGGATGAACTAACTACTTCCCTGTAAATATTCACGAGTGAGGTAATCAGGGAGAGCATTATCAGAACCTTTGAGATATTCAATGTCAAAATCAAAAATGCTTAAGATAGCTTGCCATCTAGCAAAAATTTGCTTTGATGCAAGATTTTTTACATCCTTTTGTAAGATATCCTTTGCAGATTTGCAATCAATACGAACAAGGAACTTTTGATTTAATAAATCAGATTGGAATTTTGAAATAGATAGAACAATTGCTAAGACTTCCTTTTTGACAGTGGAATAATTCTGCTGGGCAGGATTCCAGTGTTTAGAAGTGAAGGCTATAACTTGTTCTTTCCCAGCGATTCTTTGTTTTAAAATACCACCGTAACCAATGTCAGAGGCATCAGTTTCAACAATTTTAAAGGCCTCTGGGTTGGGAAGGTAAAGACAAGGAAGTTCTTTAACCTGGGATTTGATCTGTTTGACAACATTGGTATGAATGTCTGTCCAAGGAGGAGGATCCTTTTTTAGACGATCATGGAGAGGTTTGGTGAGATTGCTAAGTTGTGGGAAGAAATCTGAGACATAATTGAGGCATCCTAGGAATCTCTGAAGTTGAGTTTTGTCAATAATTTGGTTAGGAAACTTATCAGAGAACTCAATAGCCCTACTGATTGGGATAATAGTTCCTTGATGGATGTTATGACCAAGAAACCTAATTTTTGTCTGAAAAAGATTGATCTTAGTTTTTGAGACAGCAAGGCCATTTTTTTTGATTATGGAAATGAAAGTGCTAATGTGTTTGACATGCTGTTCAAAAGATTGAGAGTAAATCAGGACATCATCAATGTAGACAATTGCAAAATTTGCATAATTATTGAAGATGTCATTCATGATCCTTTGGAATTCAGAAGGAGCGTTTTTTAGGCCAAAAGGCATGACGTTCCATTCATATTGACCAAAGGGGACAGTGAAAGCAGTTTTATACCTGTCCTCTTCTTTTATCTGGATTTGCCAGAAACCAGATTTCATATCAAATTTTGAAAAGATTTTTGCATCATGGAGTCTCTTTAGTAGATCCTTCTTGTTGGGGATAGGATATCTAATCCAACAAAGAGCTTGATTGAGGGGTTTGTAATTGATGACCAACCTAGGGGTTCCTCTTTCGATCTCAGCCTGTTTGTTGACATAAAAGGCAGAACAAGACCAGGGACTTTTACTTTTGCGAATAAGATTTTTATCCAAGAGATCCTTGATTTCCTTCTGGCACATAAGGAGGAGATCTTGGTTCATTTGAATAGGTCTGGCTTTGGTAGGGATTTGTCTGTCATGGAAATCCTTTTCGTAAGGAAGATCAACTATGTGATGCTTCCTTTCCCAAAAAGCATTGGGAAGGTCAGAACAAATGGTGGTTTGGATTTGTTCTAGGATTCCTTTGACTTTAAGTTGGTTTTCTCTTCTGAGTAATTGATGGTCAATAAATTTAAAAGAAAATTCTTCTTTAAGGAAATTGATCTGATTTTCTTTGTAAGAAATAAAGTTCAAATTCCTAACCAAAGGTTTTCTCAAGAAATTAAAGATGATAGGTTGTCCCAAGTGCTGGGCAATTATACCATCTTTAGTGATTTGAAAAGGGAAGAGAGACCTTATAAAGGGTGTCCCTAAGATCACTTTGTTTTTTAAGTCTTTGACAAGAAGAAAAGGGGTATTGATTTTGAAACCTGCGTTCTCAATAATTGCAGAAGATAATTTGTAATTGATTTTTAACCTAGAACCATTAGCAGTGCTAAGACGTTCAGAGGTCTTTTCAAAATACTTAGTAGGGATAAGGCCCTCTAAGATGCAATTGGAATCTGCTCCTGTATCGAACAAAGCAGTAGTTTCAAGAGTAAAATCATCAATAACAATTTTTATTTTGATAAAAAACTTTTGAATTTTAATGTGGTTGATGAGGCCAAGAATATCATCGTCTTTAGGCTCATCACTATCTTCGGTATCCGTGTTGGAGACATGAGAATTATTACCATGGTCCTTCCATTGGTTAATGATAAGCTGGTGATCAGCATGCTTATTTTTTAGATCTCTAACTTCGTGTTTCAAGAAGTTAATTTCAGCTTGAAGATCTTGGATAGTGGTAGGTTTGATGCTGGCGTTTTCTAGCCTCTTGAGGGTATCTTTGAGATTGAATTTATTGGTTACAAGGGGATTTCTAGGAGGTTTTATCTCAGGGGGAGGTTTTGCCTCAATGGAAGCCATAAGCTTGTCAAGATAACTCTTCCTTTCGTGTTGATCGGAAATGGCGTTTATGGCCTCGAGGAGTAGGTCATGATCTTGGGTGAGGACATTGACCTGTTTAGAGGAATCGCTGGAGGAATCTGTCAGGTCATCATCCTGGATTTGGTTCAGGTTTTCTAAAGGATGGTCAGATGAACTTTCAGAAGATTGGTTTAACAGATTGTTAATCTTGTCTTCAATGTCGGAGCCAAGATTTAGGGCTTTGAGTTTCCCTACTACTTTGCAATTTTTGCTGTAATGTCCCGGCTTGCCACAATTGTAACAAATAATAGGTTTTTTGGTCTTATCATTATTTTCATAATGATTCTTGATATTTTGATTGGTAGGTCTAGGCCTGGGTTTTTTCAAATGCCTTTCTTTGTAGTAGTCCGGTCTGGGTAGGAGCTTGCTAGTTTTATGTTTGGCTTTGGCTCTGGCCTTCTCCGCACAGGGGAGGCCAAATTGCTCACAGAAAGTTCCAAGATCTCTGCGATTCTGAGCCTTTTCTTTAGATAGCTGGCGTTGGATTTTGTCATCCTGGCAAATTTTTAAGGCTACTCTTTGGATAATAGCAATAAGCTGTCCATAGCTTAGTTGCTGATAGGGGATGTTACCATCGGGGTTATGGCTACGGAGTTTATCCCTGACTTTATCTCCCAATGATTTTGGAAGACCAGCAAGAAACTTCTCTTTCCAGAAGGCTTGTTGACTGTCCTCCCTAGTGTAAACCCTAGTTAGGAACGTGTCTTTGTAGCATCTGAAATCACCCAAGGTTTTGCACCTAAGGTTTGACAATAATTCGGCAGATCTATCTTTTATGAGAGAGGGATCTCCGATGAAATGTTGGGCAATGGTGAAGATAAGGGTGTTGACGGAATCAGGGATATGGGTATCACCGTCAAGGATGGGTTCGCCATTGGGTTCTCTTTTGACTGCTGTGGTGATAGACTGTTTGCAGTCTTCGGTGAGGTAGTTATCCCACCAACCTTTGAGCTGACCACAGAAACCTGAGATGAGGATTTCTACGATCAAAGCTTCAGGGCAATTGTTGGCAGTTTCATAGGCAGTAGCTACCATGGTCATATTTTGTAAAATTTTGGTTATGCCATATTCATTTTCTCCGTCTATGTTCCACTCATAGACGTTGTTAGCACTAAAGCTCTTGATATTGGTTTCCTTTTCCTCTAGGAGGAGATCAGGGGCTGTGGCTCTGGGATAGTAAAGTTTGGTTTCTTTACGCCACTGGTTGTTTGGGTTGTAGATAACAGGACTGATACCATCTTTGATACTTTCGGAGTGATCAGAAGAGGTTTCATCAATCATGTTGATGGTCCTGACACTTTTAGGAGGAGGGGTGCCAGGCGAAGGTGTTTCAGGGATAGTAGTCTTGAGAAGAGCTATTTGTTCTTTGACTTTAGCCAGAAACTCATCGTTGGCATTGTCAACTTCTATTTTGACTTGGCTTTTGGAGCTATTGCTTTGGGATCCTTTAAAATTTTTTGAGACTCTGTAAGGTTTGAAGAGAGGTTTTTCAATCTTTTTAGAGGAAGAAGATGACTCTGGTTTGTCATTAACTTCCTTACCTTTAGTTCTACTGGAGTCTCCTAAGGCTTGGAGGTATTTGTTTGTGTAATTGGATTGTTCCATAAGATCTTTGATGTCTTTGGCTGTGACTGGTTCCCCATCAATTTTGGTTTTAAAAGGGGCGGCCATGACAGGGGTGGCTTGGTCTTTACTGTTAAGAGCAAAGGGTATTTTGGGAGGTAATTCAGATTGGACCATTTGGCCATCTTTGAGGTGCCAAATAGTATTGGTTTTGGGCTCGTCATGGTCATTACGAAAGGGATAATCCATATCTTTGACTATGGCGTAGGCACGAAACCAGTGGAAGAAGGGGATATTGTATTTGACTCTTTTGAGGAACCTATAATATTTCATTTGGACAAGGTACCCTTTATTACCTTCAAAATTTTGGAGGAACCATTCTCTATGAGGAGACCATTCCTCAGAGTAAAAGTCCTTTTTAAGGGAATTTTTGTCTATGGTAAAATTGGGGGAATTTACTTCCTGATTGGTAAGATCCTTTTCAAGGTCTCGATTGTGGTTATGAACAGATTGATTCTGGCAAATGTTACTACCAGTGGATGATATTACAGAGGTAGGAGGAGAAGAGGGTGTAGAAGACATAGTGGTGAGGAAAAAGCTTTTGTTTAGGAAAGATGTAAGGTATTCCTCACCCGTAAGTATCATTGCCTTCATCTGGTTACTTGCAGAAATATAAATATTAAAACTGAACTAGTTACTTACCATCTGGGAAATGCCGTTTAGGTTAACCATGTTTTGTCCAAAACTCAGTTCGTAAAGCCATGTTGCCGGATATCAAAGCTTGAATAATAAAATTATTTTCTATTTCATATTTTGGAGTAGAGGTTACCGTAGTTCATAGAGAATTAAAGTAAATACTGAAGTATATTAAACCAGATTTAAACACTCAAAGCCTAAGTTATTCCTTGCTTCAAACATGTATATGACCAAAATTAAAGTATTTTCGAAATATTTTTCTCCGTTTAGGATTAGAATACTTTAGGATAATAAACCTCAAATTATGGTATATGACTGCCCAGTCAACCTGCAGGGTCTTACGTACTTCGCTACCATTTACGTCGCTAATGAGGTACCCAGATATCCTTACTAATATTCTACGGTCCTTGGAGTATATAAAATTTTTCTTTTGAAAAGCTTTAGAAGTATTTTGATCATAAACATTTTAAGTGCAAAGGTATAACAAAGAACTTAAAAGTGTATCTTAGTATAATTCACTGCAGTATATTACAATAATAGTACTGAGAACATAAGTATTTACTGCAAAATATAAACATAGATGAATAATTAAATTATTCAAATATTATTACGTTCATTTTTAAAAAGTTATAAAATAGTGGACTGGTTGACTATAGGATTATCCGATCGAGGCGGATAAATACGGCACATTTCAATTGCCCTTGCCAGACGCCTGTATTGACGTACGCTTGCGGCATTTAGCTATAGTCAAAGAGTACACTAGTAGTATAACCTTTAAATTAATTTAATTTAGAATTAATATCCATTTATGGCAAATATGGGTATGAACAAGTGTATGGTTAAATTAAAAGCATAACCAGAGTAGTAACCAACAGTTCAAAGTTAATATCTACATTCCTACTTCCACCATCTGGCTCTGATACCAAGAGGGGATCGGAATCAGAAGATAAAAGAAATTAAAGAGACAGAGGGGAAGTAGGTAGCATGCGGAATGCTAAAACAAGAAATTAAATTGAAGTGCAGAATCAAAATAACATAAATTAGGAGGCAAAGCCTTCCATACAAGACAGTAAACTGTCTATGAGTTACAAGATTGAAGATTGAAGAAGATCTTACAAGATTGCAGAAGAGATTGAAGAAGAAGAAGAGAGCTTACAAGTTGCTCTGACTTCTCACTAAACTAGAGAGAGAATTGTAATTGAAGCGTAAGGTGAAGCGTGCCTCTAACAAATGCCTAAGCACGTATATATAATTGAAAGATTGAATAGTAACCGGTTACTAACCGGTAGGAACAGTAAAGGACTACTGTTTGGAATCCAAAGACTGTTGAGTGGGACTGTGCACTTAGGTGACCTGCACTGTGCAAACGAGTCTTGAAATGTTGACCGGTACTATGCACTTGAATAGTGGACAGGGAACCGGTACTGTTTGGTATCCAAGGCTTGAACCTGTGGAGTCTTGGAAGGTGGCAGGAGGTGGGAACCACGTATCTGTCATGATTGAAGCCTTTTGCCAAGTGGCAAGGAAAGCAGGGGTAAAAGCAGTTTCCTTTTGACTGCTTGTGATGATTTGCATTAGTGGGGGACAAAAGCAGAGATGCTCTTTGCCTGCCATGATTGCTGTCTTTGACTATAGGAAACAATAATTGGTTAGGTAAAACAATAGTAAAAACTGGACAGTTTTTCATGTCATTACTGACACTACAGTCACCGTGTCCAAGGGTGGTTGAACAGTTTTTCATGCCATTGCTGGCACTACAATCACCATGTTCAAGGGTGGTTGAACAGTTTTTCCCACCAAAGGTGGTACAGTTGTCATATTCAAGGACAGAAGTTTTGAAAAGATTGATTTTTAAGGTTTTCTGAAGATCTCTAGTGAAGATCATCAGGAGAGTAATCATCGCAACAACCTTCTTCGTTCTGGTAAAATGAATCAGAGGATGAAGAAGATGCAGTTTGAACTTGTTCTTTTCCTCTGGTTTTACTTGCAGAAGAAGAAGAGGTAACCTTGTTAATGGTTTGATCTTGGAGAAGATTCATAATGTTCTGCAAATTTTCCAAAACATCTTCTTTAGAAGTGGAAGCAGCAAGGGCTGCAGAGATCCTAGCCTTTTGATTGAGGAACCTGCAAGTCTCTGGATCAGCAACCTGCAAAGATCTAGGATTGTTTTTGAACCATTCTGTTACGCTAAGAGAAGATGCCATTGAAGCATCAAACTTAGGCCACCATTTGACAAAAGATTGTTTATAAAAAGATGAAACATTTTTCAGGTGATAATCACCAATCTTGTATTGCCAGGAAAAGATCCATGACAACGAGAATGTGGTAAAAAAGTTTAAAAAGATTGGGTAATGGTTAAGATCTTTATTGAATCTTTTCGAAAAGGTTTGGAATCCTTCATGGACTTCAATGGGAAGAATTTCAGGGATTGGCCCAAAGAAATTCCACCATTGGAGGAACCAATTGGGGAAGGAGTACTTGGTTGCTCTTTTAAAGTAGATTAACCAAGAATGCTTGAAGGTTTGGTTTTGTAAGCCAAGGATAGCATAATCCCAGGCTTTAACATAGTCCCAATAGTTGTATCCTATAGGATCAAAATTCTGGGAAAATTTCTTGGGTCTATTTGGGTTTTGGCCAAAGTCTGTAGGAGTTAGAACTTTTAAGATTTGGAAGGTTGAGTGGGTGATGAAGGTTTGGTCTTTTGGGTCTCTGTAATGTTTGATAGACACTGATTCTGTATCTATGAGAATAAACTCATAGAATGTCTGGGTTTTGTTTGAACTCAGGGGGATAAAGTGGGATTGAGATGGGAAGATCTTAGATGGGATCTTGTTAGGGGTCTTATCCATGAACTCAGGTTCTAGATGAGTCAAAAAGAAATAATTCTCTTTAGGTATGTATTGAACCTGGGTTGTTTGGGTTTTGATTGTGGTGATTTGGGATGAAGCTGGGTTGTTCCTGGTAACCAGATTTTTATGGGCTTGGATAGCCAGGTCCAGAGAGGGCATATCTTGGTCACTGCCATCCTCGGCAATGCTGGCCCAAGTTCTTCTGGGAAGATTGATTGCTCCGTGTTCCTGAAGAGCAAGGAGAGTTTGAACAGGAAAAGCATAATCCTGCTTAGTTTGTTTAGGTTGATTTTGGGGTAAGATTGGTTGGGTATTCTGGGAAGAAGACCCTGTTTGTTTTTTGATGGAGGACCCTGTGGTGATTGGTAAGGGGGATCCTGTAGTAACTGGTAAAATGGGGTTTCCTGTAGTGATTGGTAAGGCATCTGGATTGATTTTACCTTTACCTCTACCTCTTCCTCTGGAGGAGGAGGCCCTGGAAGCCATAGTGATCGTAGCCCTGTAATTAACCATAAGAGGGTTAGTCTGGGAAAGTTTTACTTGAATTTTTAATATATCAAAATTAAATAAGCTTAAAATATCAAAAATACTTTGGATATTGTGCCTTTTGATATAAACATAATATGTAACTAGTTTATATTTAAAAGACAATCTAAATTGATGTCTTGGTTCAAGAAATTTGATAGTTAAAACACTTCTATTAAAAAAGGTTTTAACAGGATTAAAAGATAAATTAATTTGTTTATCAGGAATGAAACCAATGATGGTGAAATCCTTCCTTTTGTTAGAGAAGGTTTTAGCAAGATTATAGGGATAAACATAATAATTAGTACAAGAACCAATACTGGAGACTGGTCCATTAGTAATCCTATTGGTCCCTATTTTGATATAGTTCTGTTTTAGGCCAGAATTAATATCAAAATTAGAGGTAATGTTGTGGTTTAAATTCAAAGATTTAAAGATAATGGGCAAAGATTTAAACATAATGAGTTGCCCCAAGTAGTGGATACTTATGCCCTTTATAGAAGAATGGAAGGAGAGAGGTATAACTGGAGATTCCCAGATAATTCTTCTTTCGAAATTCTTAATAAGGGACAACATACTAATATTGAAACTATTAATTGTAGTTGAAAGACTAAAAAGATAAGAATCAGAGCAGGGTTTTCTAAATGATTGACATAACCATTTATAAGTTTTGCTGCTGGTTCTGGGATCAAGATTCAAGGTTTCAAGATAATTTTGGATATTATCATACCTACTGGGCTTGTTATCCTTACAGTGGGTAATGATATTGGCTTTGGTATTAGGATCTATCTTAAGGGCTTTTAGCTTCCTAATGATCCGACAAGTTCTGCTTTTGTGACCAATTTTGTCACAGATAAAGCAAGTGGTAGTTTTCCTGGGTTTAACCCTTTGCTTTTCAGGCGATTGGTTGGTAACCTGGATTTCGGGTTTGTTCTTGCCACAAGTGCACATACCACAAGTACAGGTGCTAGGAGTAGCCTGAGGTTTGTCCTGGATATCAGGTTCATGGTTAGCTTCTTGGTTTGCCTTTTTTCCCTTTCGGTGTTTAGGCATATAACCAGGTTGGGGATGGTTAGGGCAATGTCTGCTGATGTGGCCAGGCATACTGCATTTGAAACAGATGACCCTATCATTATTAGAGGGGTCGTTTTTAACCATATTGATGGATTTATCCTTGTTAGGTTTGAGTTTTATAGCCTTGAGTAGGTCAAGCTCCCTTTTGACTATGGCTAGGAGTTCATTCCTACTATCATTTTGAAGGTCATGGTTGATAGTGGAATCATTTTTCTGGGCAGGGCTATCTAAGGCCTGAAGATACTTATTTTGTTCTAAGGTATCTGTGGAACCTTTGGTAGCGTCAATAGGGACTTCCTGTTTACCTGCTGATTTGGATTTGAAAGGGTAATCAATACCTTTCCTAATGGTATACTTGCGGAACCAGTAAAAGAAAGGAACATTACGTTTGATTTTTTTGAGAAATTTATAGAATTTCTCTTGGATTTCCTTAGCTTTGGGACCCTGATAATGCAGAAAGAACCACTCTCTTTGAGGAGACCATTCCTCAGAGTATAAGTCTTTCTTAAGGGTTTTCTTATCAATAATGAACTCAGATATCATAAGGTTCATTAAGGGAAGAGTAGGTTGGAGATTGGATAGATCTAGGTTCCTCCTCATCCTTTTGATAAGAAGTTGTTACAGGGGTTGTTGTTTTGAATCCCTGTAAATGGATAGTGGAACCATCATGGGATGTTCCAATATGGGGTTTGGAGGGTTCTGTTGAAAAGGACCTTCTAGACAAGGTTCCTCTAGACATAGCCGTTCTGAAACTTTCTTCAGAGTGTAGGGATCTAGGAATGGAAAAGGAGTTACTTCTATTAAAGACAAGGTCAACCTTTCCAGATTGGTATTGAATGACATCTTGGAATTCTGGTGTTAACCTAGGTGCCGCAGGAGCAGCCTTTTCTAGGGTCCAGGTTTCTGGTAAGGTGATGTCACTCCATTGGATAGTTTTAGGCACAATAATATTGGCCTTACTATTGTCAGTGAGAAACAAAGTGGTTTCCCCTGATTTGTGACATTTTGTTTTGAGGAAGTTGGATCTGATAGAGTTCATTACTTTGTATTGAACTCTGTATATCAGAGTGATTGGGACAGATCCTTCCTTCATGTCATAGCCATGGCATTTGACATTAAGAAATAGAACGTCAAGGATGTTCTTGTCATCCAGACTAACAGTTAGGTCAGGGAAGCAATTGAAAAAGATAGGCCCATGTATAAGGCTAGTTTCGACAATTCCTAATAAGGAATCATGAAACTGGTTGTGACGAGCATCTCTCAAACATAGCAATACTGCTACGTTAAGGGATTCTCTAGTCAAGGGTTTCATACCTACCTGGACACTTCCTATGTGCAAGTAGTTAAAATTGTCCAGTTGATGGGTTTTCACACTTTTCTCAGAGAGAAGATGAAGTTCTTCATCATCTTTTCGAAGTATGATTTTTTGTTCAACCGTTCTGATGATATAATCAGATTTAGAGAAAAAAGATGTTTTTGGTTTATAAAGATCTTTGTGAGATATCTTTGGAATATCCCAATTATCAAGATCTTGATTGATATTTTCAAAATGAATTTCTTCTTTGAAAATCTTGTTTGAAAGAGATTTTCTTGATTGGTCTTCGCTAAACGAAGGAGATTGAGATGAAGATGAAGGTCTACTTGAGCTGCAGGAGAATCGTGAGGAAAAGGCTTTAAACATATATAAAAAAAATATTTCCTCACCCGTAAGCATCATCGCCTTCATCTGGTTACTTGTAGAAATATAAGTATTAAAACTGAACTAGTTAATTACCTTCTGGGGAATGCCGTTTAGGTTAACCATACACTTGTTCATACTCATATTTGCCATAAATGGATATTAATTCTAAATTAAATGGATATTAATGGATATTAAGAGGGGATCGGAATCAGAAGATAAAAGAAATTAAAGAGACAGAGGGGAAGTAGGTAGCATGCGGAATGCTAAAACAAGAAATTAAATTGAAGTGCAGAATCAAAATAACATAAATTAGGAGGCAAAGCCTTCCATACAAGACAGTAAACTGTCTATGAGTTACAAGATTGAAGATTGAAGAAGATCTTACAAGATTGCAGAAGAGATTGAAGAAGAAGAAGAGAGCTTACAAGTTGCTCTGACTTCTCACTAAACTAGAGAGAGAATTGTAATTGAAGCGTAAGGTGAAGCGTGTCCTCTAACAGAAGCCTAACCACGCTTAAATAGATAAAAAAGAGGTAACCGGCACTGTTTGGCATCCAATGCTTGTGACCGGTACTGTACACTAATGTAACCGGTACTGTTATCACAACGGATAAAAGGGGAGGGAACTGTGCGCAACTCTCCACAAAATTGAAGGATTGGATTCTTTATAGTGGGGGACAAGGAGGTCCACTTTAGGAGAAAATGCGCCATCCACTAATTAAGGGGGGAAAATTAATAATAACCAACATAGTGCCATTGATGGTGGATAATGATGCATTCCACCAAGTTTTATTTGATAAGGAAGGATTTTTACCTGCAGAGGAAAATAAACCTGCAACGAAGGTATCAAAATGATTAATAAAATTTGGACAGTTTTTCATGCTTTGGTAAGCACTACAATCACCGTGTCCAAGGGTGGAGGAGTAGTTTTTCATACCATAATGGTATTACTATCACCATATTCCAGGGTGTTGAAAGAACAGTTTTTCATGCCATTGCTGACATTACATTTACCATGTTCTAGGGTAAATGAGCAGTTTTTCTCACCGAAGGTGATACACTTGTCTTGCTCAAGGACACAATTTTGAAAAGATTTAATTTTCTTTAAGGATGAACTAACTACTTCCCTGTAAATATTCACGAGTGAGGTAATCAGGGAGAGCATTATCAGAACCTTTGAGATATTCAATGTCAAAATCAAAAATGCTTAAGATAGCTTGCCATCTAGCAAAAATTTGCTTTGATGCAAGATTTTTTACATCCTTTTGTAAGATATCCTTTGCAGATTTGCAATCAATACGAACAAGGAACTTTTGATTTAATAAATCAGATTGGAATTTTGAAATAGATAGAACAATTGCTAAGACTTCCTTTTTGACAGTGGAATAATTCTGCTGGGCAGGATTCCAGTGTTTAGAAGTGAAGGCTATAACTTGTTCTTTCCCAGCGATTCTTTGTTTTAAAATACCACCGTAACCAATGTCAGAGGCATCAGTTTCAACAATTTTAAAGGCCTCTGGGTTGGGAAGGTAAAGACAAGGAAGTTCTTTAACCTGGGATTTGATCTGTTTGACAACATTGGTATGAATGTCTGTCCAAGGAGGAGGATCCTTTTTTAGACGATCATGGAGAGGTTTGGTGAGATTGCTAAGTTGTGGGAAGAAATCTGAGACATAATTGAGGCATCCTAGGAATCTCTGAAGTTGAGTTTTGTCAATAATTTGGTTAGGAAACTTATCAGAGAACTCAATAGCCCTACTGATTGGGATAATAGTTCCTTGATGGATGTTATGACCAAGAAACCTAATTTTTGTCTGAAAAAGATTGATCTTAGTTTTTGAGACAGCAAGGCCATTTTTTTTGATTATGGAAATGAAAGTGCTAATGTGTTTGACATGCTGTTCAAAAGATTGAGAGTAAATCAGGACATCATCAATGTAGACAATTGCAAAATTTGCATAATTATTGAAGATGTCATTCATGATCCTTTGGAATTCAGAAGGAGCGTTTTTTAGGCCAAAAGGCATGACGTTCCATTCATATTGACCAAAGGGGACAGTGAAAGCAGTTTTATACCTGTCCTCTTCTTTTATCTGGATTTGCCAGAAACCAGATTTCATATCAAATTTTGAAAAGATTTTTGCATCATGGAGTCTCTTTAGTAGATCCTTCTTGTTGGGGATAGGATATCTAATCCAACAAAGAGCTTGATTGAGGGGTTTGTAATTGATGACCAACCTAGGGGTTCCTCTTTCGATCTCAGCCTGTTTGTTGACATAAAAGGCAGAACAAGACCAGGGACTTTTACTTTTGCGAATAAGATTTTTATCCAAGAGATCCTTGATTTCCTTCTGGCACATAAGGAGGAGATCTTGGTTCATTTGAATAGGTCTGGCTTTGGTAGGGATTTGTCTGTCATGGAAATCCTTTTCGTAAGGAAGATCAACTATGTGATGCTTCCTTTCCCAAAAAGCATTGGGAAGGTCAGAACAAATGGTGGTTTGGATTTGTTCTAGGATTCCTTTGACTTTAAGTTGGTTTTCTCTTCTGAGTAATTGATGGTCAATAAATTTAAAAGAAAATTCTTCTTTAAGGAAATTGATCTGATTTTCTTTGTAAGAAATAAAGTTCAAATTCCTAACCAAAGGTTTTCTCAAGAAATTAAAGATGATAGGTTGTCCCAAGTGCTGGGCAATTATACCATCTTTAGTGATTTGAAAAGGGAAGAGAGACCTTATAAAGGGTGTCCCTAAGATCACTTTGTTTTTTAAGTCTTTGACAAGAAGAAAAGGGGTATTGATTTTGAAACCTGCGTTCTCAATAATTGCAGAAGATAATTTGTAATTGATTTTTAACCTAGAACCATTAGCAGTGCTAAGACGTTCAGAGGTCTTTTCAAAATACTTAGTAGGGATAAGGCCCTCTAAGATGCAATTGGAATCTGCTCCTGTATCGAACAAAGCAGTAGTTTCAAGAGTAAAATCATCAATAACAATTTTTATTTTGATAAAAAACTTTTGAATTTTAATGTGGTTGATGAGGCCAAGAATATCATCGTCTTTAGGCTCATCACTATCTTCGGTATCCGTGTTGGAGACATGAGAATTATTACCATGGTCCTTCCATTGGTTAATGATAAGCTGGTGATCAGCATGCTTATTTTTTAGATCTCTAACTTCGTGTTTCAAGAAGTTAATTTCAGCTTGAAGATCTTGGATAGTGGTAGGTTTGATGCTGGCGTTTTCTAGCCTCTTGAGGGTATCTTTGAGATTGAATTTATTGGTTACAAGGGGATTTCTAGGAGGTTTTATCTCAGGGGGAGGTTTTGCCTCAATGGAAGCCATAAGCTTGTCAAGATAACTCTTCCTTTCGTGTTGATCGGAAATGGCGTTTATGGCCTCGAGGAGTAGGTCATGATCTTGGGTGAGGACATTGACCTGTTTAGAGGAATCGCTGGAGGAATCTGTCAGGTCATCATCCTGGATTTGGTTCAGGTTTTCTAAAGGATGGTCAGATGAACTTTCAGAAGATTGGTTTAACAGATTGTTAATCTTGTCTTCAATGTCGGAGCCAAGATTTAGGGCTTTGAGTTTCCCTACTACTTTGCAATTTTTGCTGTAATGTCCCGGCTTGCCACAATTGTAACAAATAATAGGTTTTTTGGTCTTATCATTATTTTCATAATGATTCTTGATATTTTGATTGGTAGGTCTAGGCCTGGGTTTTCTCAAATGCCTTTCTTTGTAGTAGTCCGGTCTGGGTAGGAGCTTGCTAGTTTTATGTTTGGCTTTGGCTCTGGCCTTCTCCGCACAGGGGAGGCCAAATTGCTCACAGAAAGTTCCAAGATCTCTGCGATTCTGAGCCTTTTCTTTAGATAGCTGGCGTTGGATTTTGTCATCCTGGCAAATTTTTAAGGCTACTCTTTGGATAATAGCAATAAGCTGTCCATAGCTTAGTTGCTGATAGGGGATGTTACCATCGGGGTTATGGCTACGGAGTTTATCCCTGACTTTATCTCCCAATGATTTTGGAAGACCAGCAAGAAACTTCTCTTTCCAGAAGGCTTGTTGACTGTCCTCCCTAGTGTAAACCCTAGTTAGGAACGTGTCTTTGTACCATCTGAAATCACCCAAGGTTTTGCACCTAAGGTTTGACAATAATTCGGCAGATCTATCTTTTATGAGAGAGGGATCTCCGATGAAATGTTGGGCAATGGTGAAGATAAGGGTGTTGACGGAATCAGGGATATGGGTATCACCGTCAAGGATGGGTTCGCCATTGGGTTCTCTTTTGACTGCTGTGGTGATAGACTGTTTGCAGTCTTCGGTGAGGTAGTTATCCCACCAACCTTTGAGCTGACCACAGAAACCTGAGATGAGGATTTCTACGATCAAAGCTTCAGGGCAATTGTTGGCAGTTTCATAGGCAGTAGCTACCATGGTCATATTTTGTAAAATTTTGGTTATGCCATATTCATTTTCTCCGTCTATGTTCCACTCATAGACGTTGTTAGCACTAAAGCTCTTGATATTGGTTTCCTTTTCCTCTAGGAGGAGATCAGGGGCTGTGGCTCTGGGATAGTAAAGTTTGGTTTCTTTACGCCACTGGTTGTTTGGGTTGTAGATAACAGGACTGATACCATCTTTGATACTTTCGGAGTGATCAGAAGAGGTTTCATCAATCATGTTGATGGTCCTGACACTTTTAGGAGGAGGGGTGCCAGGCGAAGGTGTTTCAGGGATAGTAGTCTTGAGAAGAGCTATTTGTTCTTTGACTTTAGCCAGAAACTCATCGTTGGCATTGTCAACTTCTATTTTGACTTGGCTTTTGGAGCTATTGCTTTGGGATCCTTTAAAATTTTTTGAGACTCTGTAAGGTTTGAAGAGAGGTTTTTCAATCTTTTTAGAGGAAGAAGATGACTCTGGTTTGTCATTAACTTCCTTACCTTTAGTTCTACTGGAGTCTCCTAAGGCTTGGAGGTATTTGTTTGTGTAATTGGATTGTTCCATAAGATCTTTGATGTCTTTGGCTGTGACTGGTTCCCCATCAATTTTGGTTTTAAAAGGGGCGGCCATGACAGGGGTGGCTTGGTCTTTACTGTTAAGAGCAAAGGGTATTTTGGGAGGTAATTCAGATTGGACCATTTGGCCATCTTTGAGGTGCCAAATAGTATTGGTTTTGGGCTCGTCATGGTCATTACGAAAGGGATAATCCATATCTTTGACTATGGCGTAGGCACGAAACCAGTGGAAGAAGGGGATATTGTATTTGACTCTTTTGAGGAACCTATAATATTTCATTTGGACAAGGTACCCTTTATTACCTTCAAAATTTTGGAGGAACCATTCTCTATGAGGAGACCATTCCTCAGAGTAAAAGTCCTTTTTAAGGGAATTTTTGTCTATGGTAAAATTGGGGGAATTTACTTCCTGATTGGTAAGATCCTTTTCAAGGTCTCGATTGTGGTTATGAACAGATTGATTCTGGCAAATGTTACTACCAGTGGATGATATTACAGAGGTAGGAGGAGAAGAGGGTGTAGAAGACATAGTGGTGAGGAAAAAGCTTTTGTTTAGGAAAGATGTAAGGTATTCCTCACCCGTAAGTATCATTGCCTTCATCTGGTTACTTGCAGAAATATAAATATTAAAACTGAACTAGTTACTTACCATCTGGGAAATGCCGTTTAGGTTAACCATGTTTTGTCCAAAACTCAGTTCGTAAAGCCATGTTGCCGGATATCAAAGCTTGAATAATAAAATTATTTTCTATTTCATATTTTGGAGTAGAGGTTACCGTAGTTCATAGAGAATTAAAGTAAATACTGAAGTATATTAAACCAGATTTAAACACTCAAAGCCTAAGTTATTCCTTGCTTCAAACATGTATATGACCAAAATTAAAGTATTTTCGAAATATTTTTCTCCGTTTAGGATTAGAATACTTTAGGATAATAAACCTCAAATTATGGTATATGACTGCCCAGTCAACCTGCAGGGTCTTACGTACTTCGCTACCATTTACGTCGCTAATGAGGTACCCAGATATCCTTACTAATATTCTACGGTCCTTGGAGTATATAAAATTTTTCTTTTGAAAAGCTTTAGAAGTATTTTGATCATAAACATTTTAAGTGCAAAGGTATAACAAAGAACTTAAAAGTGTATCTTAGTATAATTCACTGCAGTATATTACAATAATAGTACTGAGAACATAAGTATTTACTGCAAAATATAAACATAGATGAATAATTAAATTATTCAAATATTATTACGTTCATTTTTAAAAAGTTATAAAATAGTGGACTGGTTGACTATAGGATTATCCGATCGAGGCGGATAAATACGGCACATTTCAATTGCCCTTGCCAGACGCCTGTATTGACGTACGCTTGCGGCATTTAGCTATAGTCAAAGAGTACACTAGTAGTATAACCTTTAAATTAATTTAATTTAGAATTAATATCCATTTATGGCAAATATGGGTATGAACAAGTGTATGGTTAAATTAAAAGCATAACCAGAGTAGTAACCAGAAGATAAAAGAAATTAAAGAGACAGAGGGGAAGTAGGTAGCATGCGGAATGCTAAAACAAGAAATTAAATTGAAGTGCAGAATCAAAATAACATAAATTAGGAGGCAAAGCCTTCCATACAAGACAGTAAACTGTCTATGAGTTACAAGATTGAAGATTGAAGAAGATCTTACAAGATTGCAGAAGAGATTGAAGAAGAAGAAGAGAGCTTACAAGTTGCTCTGACTTCTCACTAAACTAGAGAGAGAATTGTAATTGAAGCGTAAGGTGAAGCGTGCCTTCTAACATAAGCCTAAGCACGTATATATAGATTGAAATTGAAATAGTAACCAGTCACTAACCGGTAGGAACAGTAAAGGACTACTGTTTGGAATCCAATGACTGTTGACTGGGACTGTGCACTTAGGTGACCTGCACTGTGCACTTGAGTCTTGAATTGTTGACCGGTACTATGCACTTGAATAGTGGTCAGGGAACCGGTACTGTTTAGTATCCAAGGTTTGAACCTGTGGAGTCTAGGAGGGTGACAAAAGTGGATTCTTGTCTGCCATGATTGATGCTTTGAATTGGTGGGGGACAAAAGCAGAGATGCTCTTTGTCTGCCATGATTGCTGTGGCTTTGACTAGAGGGGGCCACGTAAACAGGGAACAATAATTGGTTATGGAATCCAATGCTTGGTGACTTGGATTGAGTATCTTGGTGACTTGGACTATTTGGAATCCAAGAAATAGTGCTAATTGAGGACAAGGCACTATTTGCTTTACGGAGGATTTGATTGAAGATGCCTTTGATGATGGCATGATTGACTACTTTGTTCCTTGTGATGATGAAGATACCTTTTGTCTGCCTCTTGTCTACTGGCATGATTACCTTGAGATTGATGAAATTATTGATGCCTGTTAGGGGAATACGCCCCAGAACAGTTGTCGTCTCCAGCTGATGATGGCTGAGAGAGGAATGATTGATGAACCAAGACCAGTTTTTCATACCACTAATGGTACTACAATCGCCATGATCAAGGGCGTTTTTAGAACAGTTTTTCATGCCAGAGGCACTACAATCACCGTGTTCCAGGGTGTAAGAACAGTTTTTCATGCCTGGGGCACTACAATCACCGTATTCCAGGGTGTAAGAACAGTTTTTCATGCCTGGGGCACTACAGTCGTCTTGTTCAGGGACGCTATTAATTGTTAAAAACAAAGAAATTTTGATGAAAGTGTTTTGGAAAACAATTAAATTGAGATTAAGAGAAAGATTAGGGTTCATACCTTTTGAAGAATTTCTCTTGCTGATTTGAGGGGAGAAACCAGAGACATAGTTAAGGCATTTAAAGAGCCTCTGCAACTGGGTTCTGTCAATGATCTGATTGGTAATTTTATCATAGAACTCAATAGCTTTACTGATAGGGATGGTTGTTTCCTGGTGAATGCTATGACCAAGAAATTTATTCTTTGCATGGAACAAATTGATTTTTGTTTTGGAGACAGCAAGTCTATTAATAACAGATATGAATATGCTGCTATGCTTGAGATGCTGGTAAAAGGATTGAGAATAATTTAAAACATCATCAATATAGGTAATGGTAAATTTTGAATTTTGATTAAAATTCTCATTCATGATTTGAAATTCAGAATGAGCGTTCCAATCATATTGACAAGAAGGGACAGTGAAAGTAGTTTTATACATGTCCTCTTTTTTTGTTTGCCAAAAGCCAGATTTAATTTTAGAGAAGATTTTTGCATCAAGAAATTTCTCAAGGAGATTTCTCTTGTTGGAAATAGGGAACCTAATCCAGCAAAGATCATGATTGAAAGGTTTGTAATAACAAGTCTGGGAGTTTCCCCTTTTGATCTCAGCTTGTTTATTGATATAAATGTCAGAACAAGACCATGGATTCTTACTCTTGCGAATAAGGGTTTTATCCCAAAGGTCTTTTACTTTCTTTTGACAAAGAAGGAGAGGTTCATGATTCATTTGAATTAGTTTGCCTTTGGTAGGGATTTGCCTATCTTGAAAATCCTTTTCATATGGGAATTCAATTCTATGATGGCTTCTTTCCCAGAAAGCATTGGGAATGTTAGAACAAATAGTAGATTGAATTTGTTCTAAAAGACTTTTGATTTTGAATTGACTATCCTGTTTTTGCAACTGATGGTCAATATTCCTAAAAGAGACTTTTCCTTTCAGAAAAATAATTTGATAAGAATTTGGGTTTAAGTTCCTGATAAAAGATTTTCTCAAAAACTTAAAAATAATTGGTTGTCCCAAAAGCTGGGCTATTACACCTTCCTTAGTAACTTGAAAAGGGAAGACTGATCTTATGGAAGGAGTACCTAAAGTCACTTTGTTTTTCAAATTCTTAACAAGAAGAAAGGAGGTATAGATTTTGAAATTGATTTTTGACTTAGAGCCATTTGCAGCACTAAGTTGTTTAGAAGTCTTTTCAAAATATTTTGTAGGAATAAGACCTTCTAAGATGCAATAAGAATCTGTCCCAGTGTCAAACAGAGTAACGGTTTCAAGGATGAAATCACTCGTGACAATATTGATGTTTATGCAGAATTTGTGAATCCTGACATAATTGATAAGACCAAGGAAGGATGAACTATCCTCACGGTCATTCCATTGGTCAATGGTTGACTGGTGATCAGCCTGTTTCAGATTCAGACCTTTAACTTTGATTTGAAGATCATGAGAAGTAACAGGTTTGACACTAGTTTTCCCTAACCTCTTAAAGGTATTTCTAAGATTGAACCTATTGGTTACAAGAGGACTTTTAGGGAGGTTTGCCTCAAAGAGAAGATCCTGTTCTCTGGTGAGGACACTAATCTGATTAGAGGAGCTAGTTAAATCATCCTTCTGGATATGATTTAGGTTTTCAGAAGAATGATCAGAGGATTCTTCTGAAGATTGGGCTAACAAATTGTTAATCTTGTCCTTAATATCAGGATCAAGCTTAAGAGTCTTGAGTTTTCCTATGACCCTACAGTTTCTGCTTATGTGACATGACTTACCACATTTGAAGCAGTCAATAGGATTACCAGGATGATGATCCTTTTGTAAAGTTCCTCTACTAAAATTATAAGTAATACAAATAGGAAACTTTTGGATAAGTAAATTGGATTGGGATTCAGAGACAGCTAAATCTTTTGTCAAAACATCTCTTTTGATCAGAAAGGTTTTAACGTGATTGCTGTGTTGCTAAAAAGATTCTGAGATATAAGGATAACTAAAGAGACTTTGTGGTTGGGTTTTACCAGTTTGACCAAGATACTTACCATAAGATCTGGTATTAGTATTGACATAAACAAAGGTTTTTTGGGTATTGGGATTAAGAACACCATAACCTGCTTGAGGACTAATAAACCTTTTCAGAGTATTTTGGAATTCTGAGAAAGTAATTTTAAGGTCAAAGATAACGTTCCAGTTATAATGATCAGAAAAGACATATAAATTGATATTGATATTCTTATCTATTTTGACATGATTTTGTTCAAGACCAGAACTCAGGTCAGAATTAGAAAAGATATTTGTATTGAAAAGATTCGCAGAGAGACCTTCCCTAAGGGTATACTTAGTTTTGGTAGGTTGCTCTGGGTAACCAGCTATTGTATCACCCTCCGTTTTTTGAAAAGGGAAAGAGGATGCATTAGTTTTAAAGAATTGAATAATAGCTGAGAGCAGATTAATATCAATCTGACCTAAATAATCATTAGTGGATATTTTAACATTCTCGGAAGCAGAAGCCTCAAGAGATGAGTTGTTTCCGGACCAATGGTTATTATGGTGATTAATGATTAATTGCTGATTGGTTAACACATTCTTCTGGGTTTGGATAGGGGTTTCAGAAGAACGGTTAGTGGATTCTAAGCTAGTGTCAGAACCATTTTTTGAAGATAGGATTAATAATTTATTAACCTTATCTGTGGTTTCAGGATCTAAACCTAGGGCTTCAAGTTTCCCTTTGATCCTATCATACCTGTTAGTGTGACTGGTTCTGTCACTTTTGAAGCAATTGATGATATTGGTTTTGATACTAGGATCTAACCTAAGGGCTTTAAGCTTCTTTACGATCCTACAGGTTTTGCTCTTGTGGCCAGTTTTGCCGCAAGTGAAGCAAGTGATAGGCCCTTTGAGGCTATCATGCTGTTTCTTGGTAGATTGGTTACTATCCTGAGTTTTGGTTTGATTCTTACCACAAGTGCAGCAAGTGTTTGGAGTAGCTTGAGGCCTTTCCTGGGTTTTAGGTTTATCGGCCTGTTTCTTGTCGCAGTGCTTTGGTTTGCTGGCCATACCTTCTGGGTTACCAGAAGAGGTTTTACTTAATACTTTGGTGGACCTAAAACTTTTAGGTGAGGGAGTGTTAGGGGCCTTAGTTTTGAGAAGGGCAAGCTCCTTCTTGACTTTGGCTAAGAGTTCCTTCGTGCTATTCTGTTCAACACGGTAAATGCGTTGCCAGCCATAGGCATATTTGGCAGCAAGGTCTTCTACCTTGGTAGAAATAATTGAGGTTTGGGGCTTATTGGATTGCTCCATGAGGTCTCTGACCCTTTTGGTGAGGTCTCTGATGTGTTCGGCAGAGACAGGTCTTTTCTTATTAGGAGCAAAAGGTATTTTGGGGGGTAGCTCGGATTGGACCATTTGGCCATCTTTGAGGTGCCAAATAGTATTGGTCTTTCTCCCGTCATGGTTATTACGGAAGGGATAATCAATGTTTTTTGTTATGGTGTAAGCTTGAAACCAGCGAAAGAAAGGGATATTGAGTTTGACCCTTTTAAGGAATCTATAAAATTTCTCCTGGATAAAGTAACCTTTATCACCTTGGAAATTTTGGAAGAACCACTCTCTGTGAAGAGACCATTCTTCAGAATTAAAATCCTTTTTAAGGGATTTTTTATCTATGATAAACTTAGATAAAGAGGTTTGATTTTCAAAACGGGTTTCTTTTTTGAAGACTTGCTTTGAAAAAGATTGATCCTTATTAAGAGAGGTTTGACCAAGATTGCAAAGATCTTTGTTTTGATCTTTGTTTTGATCGATATTTTTAAAAGATTGATTTGAAGGAGATGGAGTCATAAAACTAGAAGAGGGTGAAAGGATAGGAGACATACCGGGAGATTGTGAAAAAAGCTTCGTATATAAAAATATCCTCACCCATAGGCATCATCGCCTTCACTTGGTTTCATAAGAATATAGGTATTAAAAATGAACTTAATAACTTACCTTCTAAAACATACCTTAGAGTTACTTGTACTTGTTCATACATCAGATTAAGGCCATACTATCTGGGTATTAAACTTGAAATTGCAATTACTTTCTAAAAACATATTCTAGAGTTAATTATAATTGTTACAAGACAAGGCAATAGTTATCCCAGAATATATTTAAACTTGAATTAAAAGTTATTTTCTAAATTATATCAAGAAAATTAATTATGTTTGTAGTATGATCAAACAAAAGGCTTTTCTTAAAATTTCCGCTCTTTGGTTGAGGAACCTCAAGACAAGAATTGACCAAACACTGCCCAGTACCTCGGTTAATTTATGGACTTATATTCGCCCTCTCCAACGGGTCTTACGGATGCCACGTAAATACGAGTGGGTCGTTCTTGAGAACCATCCTCATACACAAAGAGTTTTGACCAAAATATTTTAGGAACCTTTTAACCGGTTGATCGTAAACATAAATAATTAATTTGCAGAATATAAACTAGATGAATAAGTAATAATTCAAAAGGAAATATATAAAGAGTACATAAAGCTTTGTAAAGAACACTTTGTAATTAAACTGCAGAATATGATCCAGATGAATAAAAACATAAATAATAATTATTAATTATAAAATAGTAGACAACTTGACTATAGGATTATCCGATCGAGGCGGATAAATACGGCACATTTCAATTGCCCTTGCCAGACGCCTGTATTGACGTACGCTGCGGCATTTAGCTATAGTCAAAGAGTACACTATAGTATAATATACTTTGTATTTTCATAAACTGTCAATATTAATACCCCCTATTTATGGCACTTAATTAATTAAGAACATAAATAAGTAACTGTAAAGCATAGCTTAGATAAGCAACTTAAAATTCAAAGTTAATACCCCATTCCTACTTCCACCATCTGGCTCTGATACCAAGAGGGGATCGGAATCAGAAGATAAAAGAAATTAAAGAGACAGAGGGGAAGTAGGTAGCATGCGGAATGCTAAAACAAGAAATTAAATTGAAGTGCAGAATCAAAATAACATAAATTAGGAGGCAAAGCCTTCCATACAAGACAGTAAACTGTCTATGAGTTACAAGATTGAAGATTGAAGAAGATCTTACAAGATTGCAGAAGAGATTGAAGAAGAAGAAGAGAGCTTACAAGTTGCTCTGACTTCTCACTAAACTAGAGAGAGAATTGTAATTGAAGCGTAAGGTGAAGCGTGTCCTCTAACAGAAGCCTAACCACGCTTAAATAGATAAAAAAGAGGTAACCGGCACTGTTTGGCATCCAATGCTTGTGACCGGTACTATACACTAATGTAACCGGTACTGTTATCACAACGGATAAAAGGGGAGGGAACTGTGCGCAACTCTCCACAAAATTGAAGGATTGGATTCTTTATAGTGGGGGACAAGGAGGTCCACTTTAGGAGAAAATGCGCCATCCACTAATTAAGGGGGGAAAATTAATAATAACCAACATAGTGCCATTGATGGTGGATAATGATGCATTCCACCAAGTTTTATTTGATAAGGAAGGATTTTTACCTGCAGAGGAAAATAAACCTGCAACGAAGGTATCAAAATGATTAATAAAATTTGGACAGTTTTTCATGCTTTGGTAAGCACTACAATCACCGTGTCCAAGGGTGGAGGAATAGTTTTTCATACCATAATGGTATTACTATCACCATATTCCAGGGTGTTGAAAGAACAGTTTTTCATGCCATTGCTGACATTACATTTACCATGTTCTAGGGTAAATGAGCAGTTTTTCTCACCGAAGGTGATACACTTGTCTTGCTCAAGGACACAATTTTGAAAAGATTTAATTTTCTTTAAGGATGAACTAACTACTTCCCTGTAAATATTCACGAGTGAGGTAATCAGGGAGAGCATTATCAGAACCTTTGAGATATTCAATGTCAAAATCAAAAATGCTTAAGATAGCTTGCCATCTAGCAAAAATTTGCTTTGATGCAAGATTTTTTACATCCTTTTGTAAGATATCCTTTGCAGATTTGCAATCAATACGAACAAGGAACTTTTGATTTAATAAATCAGATTGGAATTTTGAAATAGATAGAACAATTGCTAAGACTTCCTTTTTGACAGTGGAATAATTCTGCTGGGCAGGATTCCAGTGTTTAGAAGTGAAGGCTATAACTTGTTCTTTCCCAGCGATTCTTTGTTTTAAAATACCACCGTAACCAATGTCAGAGGCATCAGTTTCAACAATTTTAAAGGCCTCTGGGTTGGGAAGGTAAAGACAAGGAAGTTCTTTAACCTGGGATTTGATCTGTTTGACAACATTGGTATGAATGTCTGTCCAAGGAGGAGGATCCTTTTTTAGACGATCATGGAGAGGTTTGGTGAGATTGCTAAGTTGTGGGAAGAAATCTGAGACATAATTGAGGCATCCTAGGAATCTCTGAAGTTGAGTTTTGTCAATAATTTGGTTAGGAAACTTATCAGAGAACTCAATAGCCCTACTGATTGGGATAATAGTTCCTTGATGGATGTTATGACCAAGAAACCTAATTTTTGTCTGAAAAAGATTGATCTTAGTTTTTGAGACAGCAAGGCCATTTTTTTTTTATTATGGAAATGAAAGTGCTAATGTGTTTGACATGCTGTTCAAAAGATTGAGAGTAAATCAGGACATCATCAATGTAGACAATTGCAAAATTTGCATAATTATTGAAGATGTCATTCATGATCCTTTGGAATTCAGAAGGAGCGTTTTTTAGGCCAAAAGGCATGACGTTCCATTCATATTGACCAAAGGGGACAGTGAAAGCAGTTTTATACCTGTCCTCTTCTTTTATCTGGATTTGCCAGAAACCAGATTTCATATCAAATTTTGAAAAGATTTTTGCATCATGGAGTCTCTTTAGTAGATCCTTCTTGTTGGGGATAGGATATCTAATCCAACAAAGAGCTTGATTGAGGGGTTTGTAATTGATGACCAACCTAGGGGTTCCTCTTTCGATCTCAGCCTGTTTGTTGACATAAAAGGCAGAACAAGACCAGGGACTTTTACTTTTGCGAATAAGATTTTTATCCAAGAGATCCTTGATTTCCTTCTGGCACATAAGGAGGAGATCTTGGTTCATTTGAATAGGTCTGGCTTTGGTAGGGATTTGTCTGTCATGGAAATCCTTTTCGTAAGGAAGATCAACTATGTGATGCTTCCTTTCCCAAAAAGCATTGGGAAGGTCAGAACAAATGGTGGTTTGGATTTGTTCTAGGATTCCTTTGACTTTAAGTTGGTTTTCTCTTCTGAGTAATTGATGGTCAATAAATTTAAAAGAAAATTCTTCTTTAAGGAAATTGATCTGATTTTCTTTGTAAGAAATAAAGTTCAAATTCCTAACCAAAGGTTTTCTCAAGAAATTAAAGATGATAGGTTGTCCCAAGTGCTGGGCAATTATACCATCTTTAGTGATTTGAAAAGGGAAGAGAGACCTTATAAAGGGTGTCCCTAAGATCACTTTGTTTTTTAAGTCTTTGACAAGAAGAAAAGGGGTATTGATTTTGAAACCTGCGTTCTCAATAATTGCAGAAGATAATTTGTAATTGATTTTTAACCTAGAACCATTAGCAGTGCTAAGACGTTCAGAGGTCTTTTCAAAATACTTAGTAGGGATAAGGCCCTCTAAGATGCAATTGGAATCTGCTCCTGTATCGAACAAAGCAGTAGTTTCAAGAGTAAAATTATCAATAACAATTTTTATTTTGATAAAAAACTTTTGAATTTTAATGTGGTTGATGAGGCCAAGAATATCATCGTCTTTAGGCTCATCACTATCTTCGGTATCCGTGTTGGAGACATGAGAATTATTACCATGGTCCTTCCATTGGTTAATGATAAGCTGGTGATCAGCATGCTTATTTTTTAGATCTCTAACTTCGTGTTTCAAGAAGTTAATTTCAGCTTGAAGATCTTGGATAGTGGTAGGTTTGATGCTGGCGTTTTCTAGCCTCTTGAGGGTATCTTTGAGATTGAATTTATTGGTTACAAGGGGATTTCTAGGAGGTTTTATCTCAGGGGGAGGTTTTGCCTCAATGGAAGCCATAAGCTTGTCAAGATAACTCTTCCTTTCGTGTTGATCGGAAATGGCGTTTATGGCCTCGAGGAGTAGGTCATGATCTTGGGTGAGGACATTGACCTGTTTAGAGGAATCGCTGGAGGAATCTGTCAGGTCATCATCCTGGATTTGGTTCAGGTTTTCTAAAGGATGGTCAGATGAACTTTCAGAAGATTGGTTTAACAGATTGTTAATCTTGTCTTCAATGTCGGAGCCAAGATTTAGGGCTTTGAGTTTCCCTACTACTTTGCAATTTTTGCTGTAATGTCCCGGCTTGCCACAATTGTAACAAATAATAGGTTTTTTGGTCTTATCATTATTTTCATAATGATTCTTGATATTTTGATTGGTAGGTCTAGGCCTGGGTTTTTTCAAATGCCTTTCTTTGTAGTAGTCCGGTCTGGGTAGGAGCTTGCTAGTTTTATGTTTGGCTTTGGCTCTGGCCTTCTCCGCACAGGGGAGGCCAAATTGCTCACAGAAAGTTCCAAGATCTCTGCGATTCTGAGCCTTTTCTTTAGATAGCTGGCGTTGGATTTTGTCATCCTGGCAAATTTTTAAGGCTACTCTTTGGATAATAGCAATAAGCTGTCCATAGCTTAGTTGCTGATAGGGGATGTTACCATCGGGGTTATGGCTACGGAGTTTATCCCTGACTTTATCTCCCAATGATTTTGGAAGACCAGCAAGAAACTTCTCTTTCCAGAAGGCTTGTTGACTGTCCTCCCTAGTGTAAACCCTAGTTAGGAACGTGTCTTTGTACCATCTGAAATCACCCAAGGTTTTGCACCTAAGGTTTGACAATAATTCGGCAGATCTATCTTTTATGAGAGAGGGATCTCCGATGAAATGTTGGGCAATGGTGAAGATAAGGGTGTTGACGGAATCAGGGATATGGGTATCACCGTCAAGGATGGGTTCGCCATTGGGTTCTCTTTTGACTGCTGTGGTGATAGACTGTTTGCAGTCTTCGGTGAGGTAGTTATCCCACCAACCTTTGAGCTGACCACAGAAACCTGAGATGAGGATTTCTACGATCAAAGCTTCAGGGCAATTGTTGGCAGTTTCATAGGCAGTAGCTACCATGGTCATATTTTGTAAAATTTTGGTTATGCCATATTCATTTTCTCCGTCTATGTTCCACTCATAGACGTTGTTAGCACTAAAGCTCTTGATATTGGTTTCCTTTTCCTCTAGGAGGAGATCAGGGGCTGTGGCTCTGGGATAGTAAAGTTTGGTTTCTTTACGCCACTGGTTGTTTGGGTTGTAGATAACAGGACTGATACCATCTTTGATACTTTCGGAGTGATCAGAAGAGGTTTCATCAATCATGTTGATGGTCCTGACACTTTTAGGAGGAGGGGTGCCAGGCGAAGGTGTTTCAGGGATAGTAGTCTTGAGAAGAGCTATTTGTTCTTTGACTTTAGCCAGAAACTCATCGTTGGCATTGTCAACTTCTATTTTGACTTGGCTTTTGGAGCTATTGCTTTGGGATCCTTTAAAATTTTTTGAGACTCTGTAAGGTTTGAAGAGAGGTTTTTCAATCTTTTTAGAGGAAGAAGATGACTCTGGTTTGTCATTAACTTCCTTACCTTTAGTTCTACTGGAGTCTCCTAAGGCTTGGAGGTATTTGTTTGTGTAATTGGATTGTTCCATAAGATCTTTGATGTCTTTGGCTGTGACTGGTTCCCCATCAATTTTGGTTTTAAAAGGGGCGGCCATGACAGGGGTGGCTTGGTCTTTACTGTTAAGAGCAAAGGGTATTTTGGGAGGTAATTCAGATTGGACCATTTGGCCATCTTTGAGGTGCCAAATAGTATTGGTTTTGGGCTCGTCATGGTCATTACGAAAGGGATAATCCATATCTTTGACTATGGCGTAGGCACGAAACCAGTGGAAGAAGGGGATATTGTATTTGACTCTTTTGAGGAACCTATAATATTTCATTTGGACAAGGTACCCTTTATTACCTTCAAAATTTTGGAGGAACCATTCTCTATGAGGAGACCATTCCTCAGAGTAAAAGTCCTTTTTAAGGGAATTTTTGTCTATGGTAAAATTGGGGGAATTTACTTCCTGATTGGTAAGATCCTTTTCAAGGTCTCGATTGTGGTTATGAACAGATTGATTCTGGCAAATGTTACTACCAGTGGATGATATTACAGAGGTAGGAGGAGAAGAGGGTGTAGAAGACATAGTGGTGAGGAAAAAGCTTTTGTTTAGGAAAGATGTAAGGTATTCCTCACCCGTAAGTATCATTGCCTTCATCTGGTTACTTGCAGAAATATAAATATTAAAACTGAACTAGTTACTTACCATCTGGGAAATGCCGTTTAGGTTAACCATGTTTTGTCCAAAACTCAGTTCGTAAAGCCATGTTGCCGGATATCAAAGCTTGAATAATAAAATTATTTTCTATTTCATATTTTGGAGTAGAGGTTACCGTAGTTCATAGAGAATTAAAGTAAATACTGAAGTATATTAAACCAGATTTAAACACTCAAAGCCTAAGTTATTCCTTGCTTCAAACATGTATATGACCAAAATTAAAGTATTTTCGAAATATTTTTCTCCGTTTAGGATTAGAATACTTTAGGATAATAAACCTCAAATTATGGTATATGACTGCCCAGTCAACCTGCAGGGTCTTACGTACTTCGCTACCATTTACGTCGCTAATGAGGTACCCAGATATCCTTACTAATATTCTACGGTCCTTGGAGTATATAAAATTTTTCTTTTGAAAAGCTTTAGAAGTATTTTGATCATAAACATTTTAAGTGCAAAGGTATAACAAAGAACTTAAAAGTGTATCTTAGTATAATTCACTGCAGTATATTACAATAATAGTACTGAGAACATAAGTATTTACTGCAAAATATAAACATAGATGAATAATTAAATTATTCAAATATTATTACGTTCATTTTTAAAAAGTTATAAAATAGTGGACTGGTTGACTATAGGATTATCCGATCGAGGCGGATAAATACGGCACATTTCAATTGCCCTTGCCAGACGCCTGTATTGACGTACGCTTGCGGCATTTAGCTATAGTCAAAGAGTACACTAGTAGTATAACCTTTAAATTAATTTAATTTAGAATTAATATCCATTTATGGCAAATATGGGTATGAACAAGTGTATGGTTAAATTAAAAGCATAACCAGAGTAGTAACCAACAGTTCAAAGTTAATATCTACATTCCTACTTCCACCATCTGGCTCTGATACCAAGAGGGGATCGGAATCAGAAGATAAAAGAAATTAAAGAGACAGAGGGGAAGTAGGTAGCATGCGGAATGCTAAAACAAGAAATTAAATTGAAGTGCAGAATCAAAATAACATAAATTAGGAGGCAAAGCCTTCCATACAAGACAGTAAACTGTCTATGAGTTACAAGATTGAAGATTGAAGAAGATCTTACAAGATTGCAGAAGAGATTGAAGAAGAAGAAGAGAGCTTACAAGTTGCTCTGACTTCTCACTAAACTAGAGAGAGAATTGTAATTGAAGCGTAAGGTGAAGCGTGCCTCTAACAAATGCCTAAGCACGTATATATAATTGAAAGATTGAATAGTAACCGGTTACTAACCGGTAGGAACAGTAAAGGACTACTGTTTGGAATCCAAAGACTGTTGAGTGGGACTGTGCACTTAGGTGACCTGCACTGTGCAAACGAGTCTTGAAATGTTGACCGGTACTATGCACTTGAATAGTGGACAGGGAACCGGTACTGTTTGGTATCCAAGGCTTGAACCTGTGGAGTCTTGGAAGGTGGCAGGAGGTGGGAACCACGTATCTGTCATGATTGAAGCCTTTTGCCAAGTGGCAAGGAAAGCAGGGGTAAAAGCAGTTTCCTTTTGACTGCTTGTGATGATTTGCATTAGTGGGGGACAAAAGCAGAGATGCTCTTTGCCTGCCATGATTGCTGTCTTTGACTATAGGAAACAATAATTGGTTAGGTAAAACAATAGTAAAAACTGGACAGTTTTTCATGTCATTACTGACACTACAGTCACCGTGTCCAAGGGTGGTTGAACAGTTTTTCATGCCATTGCTGGCACTACAATCACCATGTTCAAGGGTGGTTGAACAGTTTTTCCCACCAAAGGTGGTACAGTTGTCATATTCAAGGACAGAAGTTTTGAAAAGATTGATTTTTAAGGTTTTCTGAAGATCTCTAGTGAAGATCATCAGGAGAGTAATCATCGCAACAACCTTCTTCGTTCTGGTAAAATGAATCAGAGGATGAAGAAGATGCAGTTTGAACTTGTTCTTTTCCTCTGGTTTTACTTGCAGAAGAAGAAGAGGTAACCTTGTTAATGGTTTGATCTTGGAGAAGATTCATAATGTTCTGCAAATTTTCCAAAACATCTTCTTTAGAAGTGGAAGCAGCAAGGGCTGCAGAGATCCTAGCCTTTTGATTGAGGAACCTGCAAGTCTCTGGATCAGCAACCTGCAAAGATCTAGGATTGTTTTTGAACCATTCTGTTACGCTAAGAGAAGATGCCATTGAAGCATCAAACTTAGGCCACCATTTGACAAAAGATTGTTTATAAAAAGATGAAACATTTTTCAGGTGATAATCACCAATCTTGTATTGCCAGGAAAAGATCCATGACAACGAGAATGTGGTAAAAAAGTTTAAAAAGATTGGGTAATGGTTAAGATCTTTATTGAATCTTTTCGAAAAGGTTTGGAATCCTTCATGGACTTCAATGGGAAGAATTTCAGGGATTGGCCCAAAGAAATTCCACCATTGGAGGAACCAATTGGGGAAGGAGTACTTGGTTGCTCTTTTAAAGTAGATTAACCAAGAATGCTTGAAGGTTTGGTTTTGTAAGCCAAGGATAGCATAATCCCAGGCTTTAACATAGTCCCAATAGTTGTATCCTATAGGATCAAAATTCTGGGAAAATTTCTTGGGTCTATTTGGGTTTTGGCCAAAGTCTGTAGGAGTTAGAACTTTTAAGATTTGGAAGGTTGAGTGGGTGATGAAGGTTTGGTCTTTTGGGTCTCTGTAATGTTTGATAGACACTGATTCTGTATCTATGAGAATAAACTCATAGAATGTCTGGGTTTTGTTTGAACTCAGGGGGATAAAGTGGGATTGAGATGGGAAGATCTTAGATGGGATCTTGTTAGGGGTCTTATCCATGAACTCAGGTTCTAGATGAGTCAAAAAGAAATAATTCTCTTTAGGTATGTATTGAACCTGGGTTGTTTGGGTTTTGATTGTGGTGATTTGGGATGAAGCTGGGTTGTTCCTGGTAACCAGATTTTTCTGGGCTTGGATAGCCAGGTCCAGAGAGGGCATATCTTGGTCACTGCCATCCTCGGCAATGCTGGCCCAAGTTCTTCTGGGAAGATTGATTGCTCCGTGTTCCTGAAGAGCAAGGAGAGTTTGAACAGGAAAAGCATAATCCTGCTTAGTTTGTTTAGGTTGATTTTGGGGTAAGATTGGTTGGGTATTCTGGGAAGAAGACCCTGTTTGTTTTTTGATGGAGGACCCTGTGGTGATTGGTAAGGGGGATCCTGTAGTAACTGGTAAAATGGGGTTTCCTGTAGTGATTGGTAAGGCATCTGGATTGATTTTACCTTTACCTCTACCTCTTCCTCTGGAGGAGGAGGCCCTGGAAGCCATAGTGATCGTAGCCCTGTAATTAACCATAAGAGGGTTAGTCTGGGAAAGTTTTACTTGAATTTTTAATATATCAAAATTAAATAAGCTTAAAATATCAAAAATACTTTGGATATTGTGCCTTTTGATATAAACATAATATGTAACTAGTTTATATTTAAAAGACAATCTAAATTGATGTCTTGGTTCAAGAAATTTGATAGTTAAAACACTTCTATTAAAAAAGGTTTTAACAGGATTAAAAGATAAATTAATTTGTTTATCAGGAATGAAACCAATGATGGTGAAATCCTTCCTTTTGTTAGAGAAGGTTTTAGCAAGATTATAGGGATAAACATAATAATTAGTACAAGAACCAATACTGGAGACTGGTCCATTAGTAATCCTATTGGTCCCTATTTTGATATAGTTCTGTTTTAGGCCAGAATTAATATCAAAATTAGAGGTAATGTTGTGGTTTAAATTCAAAGATTTAAAGATAATGGGCAAAGATTTAAACATAATGAGTTGCCCCAAGTAGTGGATACTTATGCCCTTTATAGAAGAATGGAAGGAGAGAGGTATAACTGGAGATTCCCAGATAATTCTTCTTTCGAAATTCTTAATAAGGGACAACATACTAATATTGAAACTATTAATTGTAGTTGAAAGACTAAAAAGATAAGAATCAGAGCAGGGTTTTCTAAATGATTGACATAACCATTTATAAGTTTTGCTGCTGGTTCTGGGATCAAGATTCAAGGTTTCAAGATAATTTTGGATATTATCATACCTACTGGGCTTGTTATCCTTACAGTGGGTAATGATATTGGCTTTGGTATTAGGATCTATCTTAAGGGCTTTTAGCTTCCTAATGATCCGACAAGTTCTGCTTTTGTGACCAATTTTGTCACAGATAAAGCAAGTGGTAGTTTTCCTGGGTTTAACCCTTTGCTTTTCAGGCGATTGGTTGGTAACCTGGATTTCGGGTTTGTTCTTGCCACAAGTGCACATACCACAAGTACAGGTGCTAGGAGTAGCCTGAGGTTTGTCCTGGATATCAGGTTCATGGTTAGCTTCTTGGTTTGCCTTTTTTCCCTTTCGGTGTTTAGGCATATAACCAGGTTGGGGATGGTTAGGGCAATGTCTGCTGATGTGGCCAGGCATACTGCATTTGAAACAGATGACCCTATCATTATTAGAGGGGTCGTTTTTAACCATATTGATGGATTTATCCTTGTTAGGTTTGAGTTTTATAGCCTTGAGTAGGTCAAGCTCCCTTTTGACTATGGCTAGGAGTTCATTCCTACTATCATTTTGAAGGTCATGGTTGATAGTGGAATCATTTTTCTGGGCAGGGCTATCTAAGGCCTGAAGATACTTATTTTGTTCTAAGGTATCTGTGGAACCTTTGGTAGCGTCAATAGGGACTTCCTGTTTACCTGCTGATTTGGATTTGAAAGGGTAATCAATACCTTTCCTAATGGTATACTTGCGGAACCAGTAAAAGAAAGGAACATTACGTTTGATTTTTTTGAGAAATTTATAGAATTTCTCTTGGATTTCCTTAGCTTTGGGACCCTGATAATGCAGAAAGAACCACTCTCTTTGAGGAGACCATTCCTCAGAGTATAAGTCTTTCTTAAGGGTTTTCTTATCAATAATGAACTCAGATATCATAAGGTTCATTAAGGGAAGAGTAGGTTGGAGATTGGATAGATCTAGGTTCCTCCTCATCCTTTTGATAAGAAGTTGTTACAGGGGTTGTTGTTTTGAATCCCTGTAAATGGATAGTGGAACCATCATGGGATGTTCCAATATGGGGTTTGGAGGGTTCTGTTGAAAAGGACCTTCTAGACAAGGTTCCTCTAGACATAGCCGTTCTGAAACTTTCTTCAGAGTGTAGGGATCTAGGAATGGAAAAGGAGTTACTTCTATTAAAGACAAGGTCAACCTTTCCAGATTGGTATTGAATGACATCTTGGAATTCTGGTGTTAACCTAGGTGCCGCAGGAGCAGCCTTTTCTAGGGTCCAGGTTTCTGGTAAGGTGATGTCACTCCATTGGATAGTTTTAGGCACAATAATATTGGCCTTACTATTGTCAGTGAGAAACAAAGTGGTTTCCCCTGATTTGTGACATTTTGTTTTGAGGAAGTTGGATCTGATAGAGTTCATTACTTTGTATTGAACTCTGTATATCAGAGTGATTGGGACAGATCCTTCCTTCATGTCATAGCCATGGCATTTGACATTAAGAAATAGAACGTCAAGGATGTTCTTGTCATCCAGACTAACAGTTAGGTCAGGGAAGCAATTGAAAAAGATAGGCCCATGTATAAGGCTAGTTTCGACAGTTCCTAATAAGGAATCATGAAACTGGTTGTGACGAGCATCTCTCAAACATAGCAATACTGCTACGTTAAGGGATTCTCTAGTCAAGGGTTTCATACCTACCTGGACACTTCCTATGTGCAAGTAGTTAAAATTGTCCAGTTGATGGGTTTTCACACTTTTCTCAGAGAGAAGATGAAGTTCTTCATCATCTTTTCGAAGTATGATTTTTTGTTCAACCGTTCTGATGATATAATCAGATTTAGAGAAAAAAGATGTTTTTGGTTTATAAAGATCTTTGTGAGATATCTTTGGAATATCCCAATTATCAAGATCTTGATTGATATTTTCAAAATGAATTTCTTCTTTGAAAATCTTGTTTGAAAGAGATTTTCTTGATTGGTCTTCGCTAAACGAAGGAGATTGAGATGAAGATGAAGGTCTACTTGAGCTGCAGGAGAATCGTGAGGAAAAGGCTTTAAACATATATAAAAAAAATATTTCCTCACCCGTAAGCATCATCGCCTTCATCTGGTTACTTGTAGAAATATAAGTATTAAAACTGAACTAGTTAATTACCTTCTGGGGAATGCCGTTTAGGTTAACCATGTTTTGTTCAAAACTCAGTTTGTAAAGCCATGTTGCCGGATAACAAAGCTTGAATAATAAAATTATTTTCTATTTCATATTTTGGAGTAGAGGTTACCGTAGTTCATAGAAAATTAAAGTAAATACTGAAGTATATTAAACCAGATTTAAACACTCAAAGCCTAAGTTATTCCTTGCTTCAAACATGTATATGACCAAAAATAAAGTATTTTCGAAATATTTTTCTCCGTTTAGGATTAGAATACTTTAGGATAATAAACCTCAAATTATGGTATATGACTGCCCAGTCAACCTGCAGGGTCTTACGTACTTCGCTACCATTTACGTCGCTAATGAGGTACCCAGATATCCTTACTAATATTCTACGGTCCTTGGAGTATATAAAATTTTTCTTTTGAAAAGCTTTAGAAGTATTTTGATCATAAACATTTTAAGTGCAAAGGTATAACAAAGAACTCAAAAGTGTATCTTAGTATAATTTACTGCAGTATATTACAATAATAGTACTGAGAACATAAGTATTTACTGCAAAATATAAACATAGATGAATAATTAAATTATTCAAATATTATTAAGTTCATTTTTAAATAGTTATAAAATAGTGGACTGGTTGACTATAGGATTATCCGATCGAGGCGGATAAATACGGCACATTTCAATTGCCCTTGCCAGACGCCTGTATTGACGTACGCTTGCGGCATTTAGCTATAGTCAAAGAGTATACTAGTAGTATAACCTTTAAATTAATTTAATTTAGAATTAATATCCATTTATGGCAAATATGAGTATGAACAAGTGTATGGTTAAATTAAAAGCATAACCAGAGTAGTAACCAACAGTTCAAAGTTAATATCTACATTCCTACTTCCACCATCTGGCTCTGATACCAAGAGGGGATCGGAATCAGAAGATAAAAGAAATTAAAGAGACAGAGGGGAAGTAGGTAGCATGCGGAATGCTAAAACAAGAAATTAAATTGAAGTGCAGAATCAAAATAACATAAATTAGGAGGCAAAGCCTTCCATACAAGACAGTAAACTGTCTATGAGTTACAAGATTGAAGATTGAAGAAGATCTTACAAGATTGCAGAAGAGATTGAAGAAGAAGAAGAGAGCTTACAAGTTGCTCTGACTTCTCACTAAACTAGAGAGAGAATTGTAATTGAAGCGTAAGGTGAAGCGTGCCTCTAACAAATGCCTAAGCACGTATATATAATTGAAAGATTGAATAGTAACCGGTTACTAACCGGTAGGAACAGTAAAGGACTACTGTTTGGAATCCAAAGACTGTTGAGTGGGACTGTGCACTTAGGTGACCTGCACTGTGCAAACGAGTCTTGAAATGTTGACCGGTACTATGCACTTGAATAGTGGACAGGGAACCGGTACTGTTTGGTATCCAAGGCTTGAACCTGTGGAGTCTTGGAAGGTGGCAGGAGGTGGGAACCACGTATCTGTCATGATTGAAGCCTTTTGCCAAGTGGCAAGGAAAGCAGGGGTAAAAGCAGTTTCCTTTTGACTGCTTGTGATGATTTGCATTAGTGGGGGACAAAAGCAGAGATGCTCTTTGCCTGCCATGATTGCTGTCTTTGACTATAGGAAACAATAATTGGTTAGGTAAAACAATAGTAAAAACTGGACAGTTTTTCATGTCATTACTGACACTACAGTCACCGTGTCCAAGGGTGGTTGAACAGTTTTTCATGCCATTGCTGGCACTACAATCACCATGTTCAAGGGTGGTTGAACAGTTTTTCCCACCAAAGGTGGTACAGTTGTCATATTCAAGGACAGAAGTTTTGAAAAGATTGATTTTTAAGGTTTTCTGAAGATCTCTAGTGAAGATCATCAGGAGAGTAATCATCGCAACAACCTTCTTCGTTCTGGTAAAATGAATCAGAGGATGAAGAAGATGCAGTTTGAACTTGTTCTTTTCCTCTGGTTTTACTTGCAGAAGAAGAAGAGGTAACCTTGTTAATGGTTTGATCTTGGAGAAGATTCATAATGTTCTGCAAATTTTCCAAAACATCTTCTTTAGAAGTGGAAGCAGCAAGGGCTGCAGAGATCCTAGCCTTTTGATTGAGGAACCTGCAAGTCTCTGGATCAGCAACCTGCAAAGATCTAGGATTGTTTTTGAACCATTCTGTTACGCTAAGAGAAGATGCCATTGAAGCATCAAACTTAGGCCACCATTTGACAAAAGATTGTTTATAAAAAGATGAAACATTTTTCAGGTGATAATCACCAATCTTGTATTGCCAGGAAAAGATCCATGACAACGAGAATGTGGTAAAAAAGTTTAAAAAGATTGGGTAATGGTTAAGATCTTTATTGAATCTTTTCGAAAAGGTTTGGAATCCTTCATGGACTTCAATGGGAAGAATTTCAGGGATTGGCCCAAAGAAATTCCACCATTGGAGGAACCAATTGGGGAAGGAGTACTTGGTTGCTCTTTTAAAGTAGATTAACCAAGAATGCTTGAAGGTTTGGTTTTGTAAGCCAAGGATAGCATAATCCCAGGCTTTAACATAGTCCCAATAGTTGTATCCTATAGGATCAAAATTCTGGGAAAATTTCTTGGGTCTATTTGGGTTTTGGCCAAAGTCTGTAGGAGTTAGAACTTTTAAGATTTGGAAGGTTGAGTGGGTGATGAAGGTTTGGTCTTTTGGGTCTCTGTAATGTTTGATAGACACTGATTCTGTATCTATGAGAATAAACTCATAGAATGTCTGGGTTTTGTTTGAACTCAGGGGGATAAAGTGGGATTGAGATGGGAAGATCTTAGATGGGATCTTGTTAGGGGTCTTATCCATGAACTCAGGTTCTAGATGAGTCAAAAAGAAATAATTCTCTTTAGGTATGTATTGAACCTGGGTTGTTTGGGTTTTGATTGTGGTGATTTGGGATGAAGCTGGGTTGTTCCTGGTAACCAGATTTTTCTGGGCTTGGATAGCCAGGTCCAGAGAGGGCATATCTTGGTCACTGCCATCCTCGGCAATGCTGGCCCAAGTTCTTCTGGGAAGATTGATTGCTCCGTGTTCCTGAAGAGCAAGGAGAGTTTGAACAGGAAAAGCATAATCCTGCTTAGTTTGTTTAGGTTGATTTTGGGGTAAGATTGGTTGGGTATTCTGGGAAGAAGACCCTGTTTGTTTTTTGATGGAGGACCCTGTGGTGATTGGTAAGGGGGATCCTGTAGTAACTGGTAAAATGGGGTTTCCTGTAGTGATTGGTAAGGCATCTGGATTGATTTTACCTTTACCTCTACCTCTTCCTCTGGAGGAGGAGGCCCTGGAAGCCATAGTGATCGTAGCCCTGTAATTAACCATAAGAGGGTTAGTCTGGGAAAGTTTTACTTGAATTTTTAATATATCAAAATTAAATAAGCTTAAAATATCAAAAATACTTTGGATATTGTGCCTTTTGATATAAACATAATATGTAACTAGTTTATATTTAAAAGACAATCTAAATTGATGTCTTGGTTCAAGAAATTTGATAGTTAAAACACTTCTATTAAAAAAGGTTTTAACAGGATTAAAAGATAAATTAATTTGTTTATCAGGAATGAAACCAATGATGGTGAAATCCTTCCTTTTGTTAGAGAAGGTTTTAGCAAGATTATAGGGATAAACATAATAATTAGTACAAGAACCAATACTGGAGACTGGTCCATTAGTAATCCTATTGGTCCCTATTTTGATATAGTTCTGTTTTAGGCCAGAATTAATATCAAAATTAGAGGTAATGTTGTGGTTTAAATTCAAAGATTTAAAGATAATGGGCAAAGATTTAAACATAATGAGTTGCCCCAAGTAGTGGATACTTATGCCCTTTATAGAAGAATGGAAGGAGAGAGGTATAACTGGAGATTCCCAGATAATTCTTCTTTCGAAATTCTTAATAAGGGACAACATACTAATATTGAAACTATTAATTGTAGTTGAAAGACTAAAAAGATAAGAATCAGAGCAGGGTTTTCTAAATGATTGACATAACCATTTATAAGTTTTGCTGCTGGTTCTGGGATCAAGATTCAAGGTTTCAAGATAATTTTGGATATTATCATACCTACTGGGCTTGTTATCCTTACAGTGGGTAATGATATTGGCTTTGGTATTAGGATCTATCTTAAGGGCTTTTAGCTTCCTAATGATCCGACAAGTTCTGCTTTTGTGACCAATTTTGTCACAGATAAAGCAAGTGGTAGTTTTCCTGGGTTTAACCCTTTGCTTTTCAGGCGATTGGTTGGTAACCTGGATTTCGGGTTTGTTCTTGCCACAAGTGCACATACCACAAGTACAGGTGCTAGGAGTAGCCTGAGGTTTGTCCTGGATATCAGGTTCATGGTTAGCTTCTTGGTTTGCCTTTTTTCCCTTTCGGTGTTTAGGCATATAACCAGGTTGGGGATGGTTAGGGCAATGTCTGCTGATGTGGCCAGGCATACTGCATTTGAAACAGATGACCCTATCATTATTAGAGGGGTCGTTTTTAACCATATTGATGGATTTATCCTTGTTAGGTTTGAGTTTTATAGCCTTGAGTAGGTCAAGCTCCCTTTTGACTATGGCTAGGAGTTCATTCCTACTATCATTTTGAAGGTCATGGTTGATAGTGGAATCATTTTTCTGGGCAGGGCTATCTAAGGCCTGAAGATACTTATTTTGTTCTAAGGTATCTGTGGAACCTTTGGTAGCGTCAATAGGGACTTCCTGTTTACCTGCTGATTTGGATTTGAAAGGGTAATCAATACCTTTCCTAATGGTATACTTGCGGAACCAGTAAAAGAAAGGAACATTACGTTTGATTTTTTTGAGAAATTTATAGAATTTCTCTTGGATTTCCTTAGCTTTGGGACCCTGATAATGCAGAAAGAACCACTCTCTTTGAGGAGACCATTCCTCAGAGTATAAGTCTTTCTTAAGGGTTTTCTTATCAATAATGAACTCAGATATCATAAGGTTCATTAAGGGAAGAGTAGGTTGGAGATTGGATAGATCTAGGTTCCTCCTCATCCTTTTGATAAGAAGTTGTTACAGGGGTTGTTGTTTTGAATCCCTGTAAATGGATAGTGGAACCATCATGGGGTGTTCCAATATGGGGTTTGGAGGGTTCTGTTGAAAAGGACCTTCTAGACAAGGTTCCTCTAGACATAGCCGTTCTGAAACTTTCTTCAGAGTGTAGGGATCTAGGAATGGAAAAGGAGTTACTTCTATTAAAGACAAGGTCAACCTTTCCAGATTGGTATTGAATGACATCTTGGAATTCTGGTGTTAACCTAGGTGCCGCAGGAGCAGCCTTTTCTAGGGTCCAGGTTTCTGGTAAGGTGATGTCACTCCATTGGATAGTTTTAGGCACAATAATATTGGCCTTACTATTGTCAGTGAGAAACAAAGTGGTTTCCCCTGATTTGTGACATTTTGTTTTGAGGAAGTTGGATCTGATAGAGTTCATTACTTTGTATTGAACTCTGTATATCAGAGTGATTGGGACAGATCCTTCCTTCATGTCATAGCCATGGCATTTGACATTAAGAAATAGAACGTCAAGGATGTTCTTGTCATCCAGACTAACAGTTAGGTCAGGGAAGCAATTGAAAAAGATAGGCCCATGTATAAGGCTAGTTTCGACAGTTCCTAATAAGGAATCATGAAACTGGTTGTGACGAGCATCTCTCAAACATAGCAATACTGCTACGTTAAGGGATTCTCTAGTCAAGGGTTTCATACCTACCTGGACACTTCCTATGTGCAAGTAGTTAAAATTGTCCAGTTGATGGGTTTTCACACTTTTCTCAGAGAGAAGATGAAGTTCTTCATCATCTTTTCGAAGTATGATTTTTTGTTCAACCGTTCTGATGATATAATCAGATTTAGAGAAAAAAGATGTTTTTGGTTTATAAAGATCTTTGTGAGATATCTTTGGAATATCCCAATTATCAAGATCTTGATTGATATTTTCAAAATGAATTTCTTCTTTGAAAATCTTGTTTGAAAGAGATTTTCTTGATTGGTCTTCGCTAAACGAAGGAGATTGAGATGAAGATGAAGGTCTACTTGAGCTGCAGGAGAATCGTGAGGAAAAGGCTTTAAACATATATAAAAAAAATATTTCCTCACCCGTAAGCATCATCGCCTTCATCTGGTTACTTGTAGAAATATAAGTATTAAAACTGAACTAGTTAATTACCTTCTGGGGAATGCCGTTTAGGTTAACCATGTTTTGTTCAAAACTCAGTTTGTAAAGCCATGTTGCCGGATAACAAAGCTTGAATAATAAAATTATTTTCTATTTCATATTTTGGAGTAGAGGTTACCGTAGTTCATAGAAAATTAAAGTAAATACTGAAGTATATTAAACCAGATTTAAACACTCAAAGCCTAAGTTATTCCTTGCTTCAAACATGTATATGACCAAAAATAAAGTATTTTCGAAATATTTTTCTCCGTTTAGGATTAGAATACTTTAGGATAATAAACCTCAAATTATGGTATATGACTGCCCAGTCAACCTGCAGGGTCTTACGTACTTCGCTACCATTTACGTCGCTAATGAGGTACCCAGATATCCTTACTAATATTCTACGGTCCTTGGAGTATATAAAATTTTTCTTTTGAAAAGCTTTAGAAGTATTTTGATCATAAACATTTTAAGTGCAAAGGTATAACAAAGAACTCAAAAGTGTATCTTAGTATAATTTACTGCAGTATATTACAATAATAGTACTGAGAACATAAGTATTTACTGCAAAATATAAACATAGATGAATAATTAAATTATTCAAATATTATTACGTTCATTTTTAAATAGTTATAAAATAGTGGACTGGTTGACTATAGGATTATCCGATCGAGGCGGATAAATACGGCACATTTCAATTGCCCTTGCCAGACGCCTGTATTGACGTACGCTTGCGGCATTTAGCTATAGTCAAAGAGTATACTAGTAGTATAACCTTTAAATTAATTTAATTTAGAATTAATATCCATTTATGGCAAATATGAGTATGAACAAGTGTATGGTTAAATTAAAAGCATAACCAGAGTAGTAACAACAGTTCAAAGTTAATATCTACATTCCTACTTCCACCATCTGGCTCTGATACCAAGAGGGGATCGGAATCAGAAGATAAAAGAAATTAAAGAGACAGAGGGGAAGTAGGTAGCATGCGGAATGCTAAAACAAGAAATGAAATTGAAGTGCAGAATCAAAATAACATAAATTAGGAGGCAAAGCCTTCCATACAAGACAGTAAACTGTCTATGAGTTACAAGATTGAAGATTGAAGAAGATCTTACAAGATTGCAGAAGAGATTGAAGAAGAAGAAGAGAGCTTACAAGTTGCTCTGACTTCTCACTAAACTAGAGAGAGAATTGTAATTGAAGCGTAAGGTGAAGCGTGCCTCTAACAAATGCCTAAGCACGTATATATAATTGAAAGATTGAATAGTAACCGGTTACTAACCGGTAGGAACAGTAAAGGACTACTGTTTGGAATCCAAAGACTGTTGAGTGGGACTGTGCACTTAGGTGACCTGCACTGTGCAAACGAGTCTTGAAATGTTGACCGGTACTATGCACTTGAATAGTGGACAGGGAACCGGTACTGTTTGGTATCCAAGGCTTGAACCTGTGGAGTCTTGGAAGGTGGCAGGAGGTGGGAACCACGTATCTGTCATGATTGATGCCTTTTGCCAAGTGGCAAGGAAAGCAAAAAGCAGTTTCCTTTTGACTGCTTGTGATGATTTGCATTAGTGGGGGACAAAAGCAGAGATGCTCTTTGCCTGCCATGATTGCTGTCTTTGACTATAGGAAACAATAATTGGTTAGGTAAAACAATAGTAAAAACTGGACAGTTTTTCATGTCATTACTGACACTACAGTCACCGTGTCCAAGGGTGGTTGAACAGTTTTTCATGCCATGCTGGCACTACAATCACCATGTTCAAGGGTGGTTGAACAGTTTTTCCCACCAAAGGTGGTACAGTTGTCATATTCAAGGACAGAAGTTTTGAAAAGATTGATTTTTAAGGTTTTCTGAAGATCTCTAGTGAAGATCATCAGGAGAGTAATCATCGCAACAACCTTCTTCGTTCTGGTAAAATGAATCAGAGGATGAAGAAGATGCAGTTTGAACTTGTTCTTTTCCTCTGGTTTTACTTGCAGAAGAAGAAGAGGTAACCTTGTTAATGGTTTGATCTTGGAGAAGATTCATAATGTTCTGCAAATTTTCCAAAACATCTTCTTTAGAAGTGGAAGCAGCAAGGGCTGCAGAGATCCTAGCCTTTGATTGAGGAACCTGCAAGTCTCTGGATCAGCAACCTGCAAAGATCTAGGATTGTTTTTGAACCATTCTGTTACGCTAAGAGAAGATGCCATTGAAGCATCAAACTTAGGCCACCATTTGACAAAAGATTGTTTATAAAAAGATGAAACATTTTTCAGGTGATAATCACCAATCTTGTATTGCCAGGAAAAGATCCATGACAACGAGAATGTGGTAAAAAAGTTTAAAAAGATTGGGTAATGGTTAAGATCTTTATTGAATCTTTTCGAAAAGGTTTGGAATCCTTCATGGACTTCAATGGGAAGAATTTCAGGGATTGGCCCAAAGAAATTCCACCATTGGAGGAACCAATTGGGGAAGGAGTACTTGGTTGCTCTTTTAAAGTAGATTAACCAAGAATGCTTGAAGGTTTGGTTTTGTAAGCCAAGGATAGCATAATCCCAGGCTTTAACATAGTCCCAATAGTTGTATCCTATAGGATCAAAATTCTGGGAAAATTTCTTGGGTCTATTTGGGTTTTGGCCAAAGTCTGTAGGAGTTAGAACTTTAAGATTTGGAAGGTTGAGTGGGTGATGAAGGTTTGGTCTTTTGGGTCTCTGTAATGTTTGATAGACACGGATTCTGTATCTATGAGAATAAACTCATAGAATGTCTGGGTTTTGTTTGAACTCAGGGGGATAAAGTGGGATTGAGATGGGAAGATCTTAGATGGGATCTTGTTAGGGGTCTTATCCATGAACTCAGGTTCTAGATGAGTCAAAAAGAAATAATTCTCTTTAGGTATGTATTGAACCTGGGTTGTTTGGGTTTTGATTGTGGTGATTTGGGATGAAGCTGGGTTGTTCCTGGTAACCAGATTTTTCTGGGCTTGGATAGCCAGGTCCAGAGAGGGCATATCTTGGTCACTGCCATCCTCGGCAATGCTGGCCCAAGTTCTTCTGGGAAGATTGATTGCTCCGTGTTCCTGAAGAGCAAGGAGAGTTTGAACAGGAAAAGCATAATCCTGCTTAGTTTGTTTAGGTTGATTTTGGGGTAAGATTGGTTGGGTATTCTGGGAAGAAGACCCTGTTTGTTTTTTGATGGAGGACCCTGTGGTGATTGGTAAGGGGGATCCTGTAGTAACTGGTAAAATGGGGTTTCCTGTAGTGATTGGTAAGGCATCTGGATTGATTTTACCTTTACCTCTACCTC